>CAHIKZ030001571.1:370000-437500 GCA_903632075.3 Acanthosepion pharaonis | reverse complement strand
TTTTTTTTTTTTTAAAAGTCATGGCAGAAATATTTTTTTTATATTTATTAACACCCCATAACTAATTTTATGAAAAACTCTAGAAATTCGAGACCATCGGTTTTAGTGATTACAATAGTTAAAAACACAAGGCTTTGAAGAATGCAAATCATGTTTTTTTTTTTTTTTTTTTTTTTTGCCAACGTACCTGAAAATCAGCTGTGAATTGTAACATACAAAACTCAATAAAACAAATATATTATTTAGTTTCAAATGCTTTTATTTGTTTTAATTTGTTTTTATGAATATGGACAATATTTTCTGAAAGCAAAAATTTTTTCAATGAAAATTGAATTTTTTATACAATTATTTCTTATTTCTTTAATTTTAAAAAGATTTTTAAAAAATGTTTAAATTGAATTTTAAAAAATATTTTAACATTAGTTAAAAGCAACATCAACCTTTCAAAATGTCCGTGTGAGATTGTCATTGTCTAGCGCTTTGAAAATTGTATAATTTGGACCAATCAGATTAGCCATGGTAATTAAGAAATGTAATTTTTGTGTTTATAGTCGGACAGTAATTATCAAGTACGGAAGACCAACCAGAATACAATTTAGTTGCATTATTTGAGTTCAGCATTGTTCTCCGCTGTTAAGCCCTTTACTTTTGCGAAACACGTATGGAGAAGTTAATTTGAGTTTTCAATTTCAACTGAGAAGGGTACCTACAAGTAACAGTATCATCTTATGAAATTTAACTACTGCTAAACTTTAATTTATATGATCTTATTTTTATATTAATCTCAGTTATGACATTTTTCCATAAATGAAATATCAAAATTAATAATAAAATGAATGGAAATACAAATAACACAGTAAAATGTAATAAATGTACATAAAATTATAGTATTTTATGTACACTTCTGATAAAATTTCATAAGAAAGGTACCTAAATTAATTAGATACCTTTTTCTTATGAAATTTAATCTCACTATTAACAGTCTTATTTTTTAATTTCTTTATATTTTCCATAAAGCATCGTAAACGTAAAAATGAAAGCTAAGTACAAAAAAAAAAAAAAAAAAAAAAAAAAAAAAATTAGAGCGCTGAAAGTTTTCCTTAAAAGTAACAAGGTAAATAATTTGTTCACTTAAATAATTTCACTTCCTTCCATCCGTAGAAAGAATTCTCCTCCCGTAAGTTATCTAAACGTCATGAATGTGCCTTTCGTCAATCGTCAAGCGACGCGAAAGGTTATGACCTGCTTTGTTTTATTTTCAAATTACATTTTTTCGGCGCAGAAGCTAAGTTAAGCTTGGTTCAAAATATTTTAAATAAACAGTATAATATCTGTTTTTATTAAAATCAGTTTTGAAAAAATGATAATTGATTTTTAAAAGAATATCAAAGTAAGATTTTAATCTTTTTTATCAAATCGAAAAAATGATTGAAAATGATTGAAATGATTATCTGTCCTTTTTTTGACCAAAAAAAAAAATATTTTTAACGAAAATTTCAGACGTGTCTAGGAACGATTAAAAATGTAAAAAAACCCCCAAAAATACTTTGATCTTTCCTCTTTAATAATAATATGAACATTAGACGATAAAATTTTTGTTTTCGTCAAGTTCGGGTCTTTTTTTCATCATGCTATGCTCTTTTGTTTACATTTTCGTGGGTGAGTTGTCCCCTTTCATTCTCACGATGTGTCTTAATCGTGTTTTTAAATTGATTTTATTAAAAAACAACTGTGTTTTTCCCATTTTCGGCGCCGTTAGAACCACCAAAAGGTAATTTTATGTAGTCCTGTGAAGTTTTGTTGAAATCGGCTAAAAAATGTAGGAAATTCGATCCAACATATAAACGTTACAGACACACACACACACACACACACACACACACACACACACAATAATAATTTTATATATATATATATATATATATATATATATATATATAAATGGGAAAATGATATATACATTTTTATATATCTAGGACAATTTTCTATGATTTACAAAATTATATTACAAATCTATGTTTGATTTAATTCATGTTCTTTAAAACCACAAATACTTTTTTTCAGAACACAACTATCTTTATATATATCTATATATATATATATATATATATTTCAATATATATATATATAATTAAATCGCGTATCATTTTTGATTTTTTGAAATGTTAATTTTGAAGCTAATTTAAAGATTCTCTGTTTTGATTTATGAGATATAAAAATATTATATTACATGCTGGCCCTGAAAACTATATATCCATTGACGAAAAAATATATCTATTTATATGTATATATAAATATATATATATATGTATTTAAAATAAACATGATTTTGAAAAACTGATTTTTTACTTAACTGTTCTCATGTTTCAAAAATAAAGATGTAATATTCACATATATTTGTTAATAAATAAATATTAATTAAATTATAAAATTATATTTTATAAAATACAAACATAAATTTAGAATATGCATCTCTTGATTTTATGTTTATATTTAAGCATGTGTTTCTCGTTCGGTTTTTTTTTCTATTGAAAAGTACGTGTTTGACCAACGATATATAGGGGTACTAACGATACTTTTATCATTCTTTTTTTTCGGAAAAACATTTTACTAGAAGATGGGATAAAGATATAAAAGAAATAGGTTAGTCTATTGTAATTTGGTCTATCAATAAAGGAACTCGCATAATACACGAGATACATGAAAAAATCATTTATATCACACACAAATCACACATCACACACACATACGCGTTATATAGTATATTCGTTGTGTGTGTATATTTTTTATATCGTTTTCCCATATATATATTGTTATGGGACTTACCTTTATCGACTAAATGGACTCGTCCTTTTACTATAAGCAATGCCTTTTCAACAGCTGTCTAATTTGACGAATTTTATTTCCTTTTCTTCTGTCGAACTTTTCTGCCTTGGGCAGATTTTTAACTACTATATATTTATATATATATATATATAAATATTCGCCCCCTAAAGTAAACAACCCCTGAACCCCTCTAGGCGAGTTCAAAATAAATATTTTTCATCCGATTAATTACGGGCTTGGAATTTCAACCCAGAAATTTAAAATATGTATTTTGCCACATTAATCCTCGTTAAAATCGTTAAATATTGCTGACGAGTTGACTACGTTATTATTGACTTCTGTCGAACTAAATGCTTTCCAGTTTCAACCAGAGACGTTGGTCACAAATAAAAAAAAGGGCAAATCATTTTTTCCGTTTAATAGATAAAGCTCCTGAACCCTGTGCTTAGGCGGGTTCAAAGGGTATATTTTTTTTAAGCCTATGGGCTCAGAGAAACCCACATTAAACCCGGCCTTGAGATTTTTTTCATTACCCGTGGGGAGATCGTTAAATATTGTTGACGAGTTGTCCTACTGTGTACTTTGCTTTCAGTCGGACGTTTTTTTTTTTTTTGTATTCATTCTTTTTTTAATATTACAATTTTCACTGAATTGCTGAGTCCGAGTTTGTTTTCGGACCTATTCTTTCCATGAATATATATATATATATATATATATATATATATATATATATATATATAACCATATATGAAATTTCACCTTTCTACGTAGATCTTGTTTCATTATAATTGGGAGATTTAATAATAAAAGGGAAAGCTGTGACTCTATCTCTTGTCCCTAAATTTTTTATTAATTAGTAAGATTTACATCATGAAATCATTATTATCGCAAAAAAATTAAAATCTAAAAATATTAATTAAATAACCTGGAATATGTTGATAAGCCGTAGAAGACGAATCGACTATAAAACAAACTTACCTTCAATATGTCCTGTGAGTGTCAAATTTCCAAACCCTCTTTTCTTATTATCTTCCCTGAAAAATTCAACTGAACTTTGTCTGATGTTAAGTATAAGTGTCCGTTTTGTTTCCATTTTTGTTAAAACTTCGTCATTGCGCACATGCTCAGTCATTCTCAGCATCCTTCTGTAGAACCACATTTCTATTGCCTGAAGTTTTTTCTTTATATGTGATGAGATTGTCCATATCATTGAATATAGGATTTATGATAGAATTCAATAGTCTTTTTCTTTAATTACCATTTAAATATACAATTTTTATACTTTGTTTAGTTTTTAGAAGGCCACTTTCTCTATCCGTCTTCACTGCGCCTTTAGATTCCTGATGTTAAGTATGTTATGCACTGTAATCCACTGTCCCTTTTTTGTATCAATCTGTCCTGTTTATCAGATTTTTTGAAACTGGGTTTCCGATGTCCCATTTTCTTCCTCTTATTCAAGCATTTTATTATTAATTTAAATTTTTTGTTATAAAGGTAAATAATATATTTAGTCTTCAGTTGCTATTTTTTAAACAGGGAATATGCATTCTATCTTTCTTGAAATTGATGGTTACTCATTTCGTCTTTTTTCCGTTTGTACTTTGTATAGGATTTCCAGCAGTTTTCTTTCTGTGTCTGATAATGTCTGTTTTTTTTGTTTTTTTTGTTTTGTCACAATTTCTTAAGATTATAAGGACGTTGTCATTGCAGAGACCTATATCATTTTTCAGATTATTTTACTTAGTTCATGTAGTTAATGTATACATATAAGCTCGCTGTTAAGCACCATCAAAGCTTCCCTCTGTAACGTCAAACGTTCCTACTTTCTTTATCTACGTATCTTTGTTGTCAAATAATAGTAATTATCCTTTTTGCTGACAGCCATGCATTCCACCTTCTTGGAACATAACAATAACTAAGCTTTTTACTGACGACCATGTATTCTTTCTTCTTGAAATTAATGGTTAGTCCTTTCTTCTCTCTTTCCGTTGCCACCTTTTGTAATAAAAAGTGAAAATGAAAAAAGGTAAGATACCTTAGATATAAGTAGATATAATAGTAATTATCCTTTTTGTTGACAGCCATGCATTTCATCTTCTTGAAATTGATGGTTACACATTTCGTCTCTTTTTCCGTTCGTACTTTGCGTAGGATTTCCTGTAGTTTCTTTGTGTGTCTGATTATGTCTGTTTTTTTTTTGTCTGTCACAATTTCTTAGGATTATGAGAACGTTGTCCTTGAAGATGTCTATATCATTTTTCAGATTATTTTACTTAGATCATATAGTTAATGTATAACTATAAGCTCACAATTACGCACATCAAAGCTTCCCACTGTAACATCAAACGTTCCTACTTTCTTTATACACGTATCTTCGTTGTCAAATAAGAGTAACTATCATCTTTACTGACAACCATGCATTTTTCTTCTTGAAATTGATGGTTAGTCCTTTTATCTCTCTTTCCTTTGCTATTTTTTGTAATAAAAAGTGAAAATGAAAAAAATTAAGATGCCTTTTTTCACAAAAATGCATTTCTTTTTTGTTGTTTCTCGAGGTTTTAATTTTTGATTTTTTTAAAAATTCTTTTCGCTTTGCTAACAACAATGTAAAAAAAAAGAACAAAAAAACCATACCATTTCTAATAGCCTAGAAGCCGCCCAAATGAGGGCTTCTGGGCCTTCGATCTTTTACTTTCAGCGTCCTATGTACGTAAAAGTTATAAGAATTTAGATATAATAGAATTATTTTATCTTTATTCGACACCTTAATTCGGCATAATCTTTCTTCGTATACGAGGAAAAAGGAGGCTGTTCTCCGTATTTTGTTTATGTTATTCTCTTTCACCCATAATAATAATAATAATAATAATAATAATGGACTATTCCATACTTAATAAATACTGCGCCTCAGGAGTAGGCAGATAGTTGAGCCAGTAGTTCGAGTCGCGTCAGTAGTTCAAGTCGAGTCAAGAGCCGAGTCAGAGGCAGTCCGAAACAGAGTCGCGTTCAGACAATTACTGCAAGACATTGGAATAGTGATACTGGTCGAGACTACATTGTTCTCTCTGCTAAACCTGATTGTTCATACTAACACTTTCTACTTCTCTGTATATATTCCTGTTTGTAATATATCTGTGTTATTCCATACCTGTGTTCGCGTTCTTCTTTATTGGTTCTACCTTGGACTATCACCGTGGTACAAGGAACCGAACCATAACAGTTTACATTTATTTTGTGTGCAATTTTTATATTCTTTTGAAATCACCATTCTTTATGATCCCTTCACCTAAAGTCACACTTAAAAGACATTAGGGAACCCAAACTATGTAATATTTCGAATACGTCACAGTACGTGTGCTAGAAAAAGAAAAAAATATATGAGCAACTTACCGTGTCCCGCTTAAGTTTTAATTATGGTTTAATTAGAGGATATCAATTGAAATTGCGATGAAAAGTGAAATTAAAATTAAATCTTTAATAAAGTATTTTTTAAAAAGCTTACACTCTGTTCGATATTTAAATTTAACTTTAAATGAGTTATTTATTTAATTCTTAATCGTGTGTTACAATCTGTCACCTCAGGTGACTTATGGCGTCTGACACACATACACTGCTCTTTATTTATATAGATTCCGCGCAGACTATCCTCGCAAGATTTTATCACGACAACGTCAAATTCTATTCTCAGTCCCATGGGAAAAAAAAAAAGATAAAAAAAAAACAGAACTGATTCGTATCTTCTGGAAGAAAAGTAAATATTTTCAAGCAATTTAAAAAAAAAAATCATTTCAAGTATCTTTTTAATCATTTCACCCCAAGCAAGGCGATAAAGCCACTAAAACGCAAGGGGTTACTGAGTGTGAAAGAAATTATTAACCCTTTAAGCCCTGCGTTCCTGAACAATTTTAACCTTTCTGCCTCAGCTCCTGAGTCAAAATTCGCAAAATATTGGTATTGGTTTCTCGGTAGATATAAAAATAGTTACAAGCGTTTAACTAGCGTTCAACCAGTGGCTGGGCATTAAGCCATTTTTCTCTGCAACTGTTCAACCGGTGGCTGAGCATTACATCATTTTTCTTTACCACCAGTAAAGCGGTTGTCAGGACTCAAAGGGTTAAGGAGTGAGAACAATAAAAGAACAGGAATTAAGGAGATAGAAAATGGCGACTGAGATTGCGTTGACATTTCAAAATTAAAGTTGATTAAAAGCAAGAAATAGGACGAGAAGCTGCTAGCATAGAGCTTGTAGTTACAAATATCGCCATATATATATATATATATATATATATATATATATATATATATATATATATATAAAAAAAATAATCACGCATAGAATCAATCAGCAATATTAATGCTATTATTAGCGACATCCATCGCTTGTAATGTATAATGTATGCATTAAAATACTGTTAATCCATAGAGTGATGTGATCCTCATTTATAAAACTGTTGTCTGTTGTTTCCAGTTTATATTTTTTTAAATGCAAGTACTTTCGAATAATCTTTTATTCATCGTCAGGCATATGTTTTAATTATTTATAAAATCAAAAAACTTGAAGACGAAATTAATTGTTTGTCGACCGAAAGATGTTTGTTTGAATATGTTTTATTCTTTCGGTATATATATATATATATATATATATATATATATATATATATATATATTTGATACTATAATGATATGTTATAGATAGATAGATAGATATTTATTTCTTCTTCTTCGCTTTTTTTTACACACACTCGTTTTCACATTACCCGTATCATTTTTTCTTTTTATCTTCACTCATATCAGGAATTTTCCAAATTCTCCTTATTCCTACGTATTTTTTTATCAACTGTAGTAATTAATCAGCGCCACACTTTAGCGACATCAGAGACAATCGAAAAAAAAAAAGAATTCAATTTAAATTCGTTTTATCACCACGATTTCCGCTGGCCTTTTAATATCAAACACATCCGAATTAATTAGAGAATAAAATATGGTTGCCGGGTATATGGAGACGTGGCCGAATAGTTTGAATCTCACCATAATTGATTCGTCAGGAAGGTGACTCCTTAATGTCATAGGTTGTTGAAAGTCCTTCAAAACCATACCACGGGTTGACCTAAGGGTAGAGAGGACTGTTTGGGAGACGTTAATCATAGTGCTGGCACGAAGTCGCAAGTCATCGTGACTGAAGATTTCAGCGTGCTGGCGTTGTTCAGACTGATGCTAACGTCAGATAAAGCACAGTCTCCTAGAAAATGTAATCAAGGAACGCTCAAGATATTTGCAGTATCAACCACACGTGGGCTCTGTGGATGTTGAAAAAAAGACAAATAAGCCTGAGCAGAAGTCTACAACAGGGATTGGATAACATCCCTTGTAGACAGGCATTACTAATAAGGTTGCCATTCATAAAAGGTGTTATATTTTAAGCCCAGCCCCTAACCCCCAAAATATTAGAGATCTTAAATGTGTGTCGGTATTCTTATGAGATCAGTCACTAGTTGTAGAAAGTCACCTGCGTATCTTATCTGCGTATCTTATGCTGTTAAGAATACGCCCACAGATAATAAATCCTGGCAGACTCTCTAGTTACCTTAGGATAGTGTCGCTGAAAAATCTGGAGACAAGATTGACCGAAATCGCCGGAAAATACCGAAAGGTTGTTCTTTAGAGGAATCAAATATGATCTCTAACTTTTATACTATCTATCTATCTATCTATCTATCTATCTATCTATCTTCTATCTATCTATCTATCTCAGTCTGTTCATATTATCTATCTATCTATCTATCTATCTATCTATCTATCTATCTATCTATCTATCTCAGTCTGTTCATTATCTTCTATCTATCTATCTATCTATCTATCTATCTATCTATCTATCTCAGTCTGTTCATATCTATCTATCTATCTATCTATCTATCTATCTATCTATCTATCTATCTATCTCAAAATTCATATCTTTTCTATCTATCTATCTATCTATCTATCTATCTATCTATCTATCCCCATATATATATATATATATATATATATATATATATATATATATATATAACTAATAACTGTTCTAACAAGAGCTTTATTTTCTGGACAAAGGGTGTGTAAGAACTTTCCAAATGTTTTATATTTCCGAGCGCTTTTGGCTATACCTTTAACCATTATCAAGGATCATTCGATTTTTCATCTTAATTGGGTGTGTGCATTATGTGTATGCTTTAGTGTGTGGTAGGGATGTTTTTAATTTCCGAATACGGTTAGCACATTAAGCTGAAAATAATTGAATCATCCTTGATAATGGCTAAAAATATTTGGACAGTTCTTACACACCCTTTGTCCAGAAAAGAAAGCTCTTGTTAGAACACAAGAAAAATTAAATAAAATGCTTAACCGTAGTACCTTGTCTGTCGTTTTTAATGAATCATCCATAATAGAAGGATTGCTGCCTAATATACAACCACACACACACACACACATATATATATATATATATATATATATATATATATATATATATATATATATATATATGGCGGTTCATACCGAGGGCTCAAATTTTAAGAACTTTGAGACCGTTGAGACCTATGTATGCAGGAAAAAAATTATAATTAAATATAAAAGCATAGAAGCGTTACTGAACCCTCGGAATGAACTTATGCATCTAAATGCATATATATATATATATATATATATATATATATATATATATATATATATATATTTTTCGTTAAATATTAAAACAAAGTGAATTTTATTAATTTTTTTTTTTTCCTGCGTTCTTACTTTTTTATGGAAGTGAGGGAGTACAAAACAGTTCATATCGTCCATGGTTCCAAGCGCTTTCTCCTACTTACTTAGCCATTCTCAAGTGGGGTTTGTTTTGGTGTTGTTAGTTTCTTTTCATGTCTTGACTGTGTGAGATGTATTATTTGTGTGTTTTTTGACACACAGAGGCTCGGAATTAACGCTCTTGTCTCAAACACACACAATCATTAAAGCTGGAAAAGAGAAAACTTGTACATATACAAGAAGCATTTAATCATTTCACCCCAAGCAAGGTAATAAAGTCACTAAGAAGTGAAATGAACAATCGCATACACCCAATTTGCGATTTTGGTCGTTGGCATGAATAAAAATGTAAAAATCTGCTCTGCTGTGTAAAGGAATATGCATATTGACTATCTAGTTTATTACTCTATTACTCGGAAATCCATGGCATTATGCCATACTTAGGTAAATTTAGTAAATACACTTAAAAATATTTTAGCAAGATTTATTTTAAAAATTTTCCAAAATAATTTTAGTCATTTGTGAAGCCCTGAAAGTTTCATTAAAATCCAATAATTATTTGATTTTTGCAAGATCAAATTTGATATTAAACTAAAATTCAATACCAATAATAATGGACTCTCCCAGCGGTTTCGACGTATGAGGATCTGACAGTTTAATTGATTCAGTTATGAAATTTTGTGCGATAATCTTAAGTGACACTTTAGACACGCTACTGATTCACATATGGAGTAAGAGTGAGGATTGTGGAATGAGATGAGTGTCAGATTGGCTGACCTTTTAGATCTTGCTCTCTTGAAGACGATTCAGACAAGCAGATTGAAAACTGCTGAGTCCGCTAAAATACGTTGATCTCCATTCTACCTATTCCAAGGCTCAAAGGTTTTATATAAAACTCAATATATATATATATATATATATATATATATATATATATATATATATATATATATATATATAATTTATTCGAAAATTATAACATAAATATGTTATAAAATCACAACAAAAATAGCCATTTTGTTTCAACACTTCTAGTGTCATATCGAGTAATGGTGTTGAATGTAGAATAAAGAGTTACCTAAACTCTTTATTCTACATTCAAACAAACACATATCTACAAACATATGCGCACACCAATACATTTATATATATACACACAAATACACAGACACACATATACATATATACACATCCGTACTTATATACATTCATATACACACATATCTATACATATATACACGCACATACAAATTTACACACACAACAACAAACTCTCAAAACTGATATATACAAGTACACATATAAAACATAGGCACAAGAACAAACAAAGATAAACTTTTTATGTTTAACGTTCTTCTTTATCGATACAAGTATTTAAGTAAATGCTCTGTTTATAATAAACAGTACTAAATAACATTTACCGGCCTGAATGTCCGAGAAATTTTCATAGAAAATATTCGTCCTTTGACAGGATTCGAACCTGCCCCCTATAAACTTATATAAACAAAACCCCAATATCAATCCATATAATAATAACAAATTGAATACAAGCATTAATACTGCTGATTGTCATATTTGATGTTACAAATTCCAAGAATGAACCCTTACAAGAGAGAAAATGTTTTATATTTTGAAACGATGTTTATGTCTGCATTTAAATATAAGTTCAGTCCGGAGGTTCAGTAACGCTTCCGGGTTTTTATATTTAATTATGATTTTTTTTCCTGGATATATAGGTCACAACGGTCTCAGAAGTTCTTAGGATTTTGAGCCTTCGATATGAACCGCCATTCTAAATGTGGGGTGAGGCGTTTGTCAATTAGATACCAATAGTGCTTGATTAATATTGTATGATTTTTCTGGGATCTATTGTTGAAAGAATGTCTATGGTTGTATAGGCGTTGCTTCCAATATGTATGCGAGGGGTAAATTGTCGCCATTTTAAATTTCGCGTATGTGAATCACTTCTTTTTACTTTGTCGACTGCACAGCATAATAGGGTCAGTTGGGCACCGTCTATGAGAAAAATAGCACCATGATGCAATTTATTCCGCCAGAAATTTGGAAAAGGCATGCTGTACTGCTTGGTATTCGCACGAGAAGCTCCAATACGAATATTTCAGAGTGTTTGGGTGTCAACTTGAGGACAGTGCGGAGGATTCGGAAAGAGTTAGAAGAATCTAATGGTAATTACGAAGGTGTTGAGAGTGATCACTAGTGAGGTCGACTTTATGCCTCTATTCACCTACACGCAGATCTCAGATTCGTCACAGAGGCCTATAACAAGTGCCTTGCAGAGATAGTACTGCCCTGGGTCAAGAGGGTGACTGATGGAAGACCCTATGTCTGATAACAAGGACTCTTTTACCATGCCACACATGCAGAAGAATCCAGTGATGGCTGTCAGACAATTTCACCGACCACATCGCCACTTACACCTGGCCGCCTAATACTCCAGACTGCAAACCACTTCATTATTGTGTGTCAAGCTCAGCTGAGCAAGAGAGCAACAAAACTCCTTGTAACCCTAAGATGAACTGAAGGCAAGGATTATGGAAGTCTTTACCTACTTAGATAAGGAGACTGTCCAGAAGAGTTGCCGGAGATTCCGAAGTCGTCTGGTGATTTTATTGAATAAATTTACCCTTTATTATTTCAAGATATTTTTTTTCCAATTTTTGGGTATATATATATATATATATATATATATATATATATATATATATATATATAAATATATATATATATATATATATTTGTATATGTATATAAATATATATATATATATGTTTGTTCGTGTGTATGTGTGTGAATGCGTGTGTGTGTTTATGTGTAAACATTTCAGATAGTGTACATCTGTAAAAGGACAATAAAAATAAAGACAAAATGAAAAATTTATCTCAGCCGACGCGTTTCGTCTTCTGATGGACGTTATGAAGGCAAATGTAATATAGCGTCGAATAAAATAAGTTTCCCTTTTTTATTATTCACACACACACATATTTATAAATATAAATGACAATAGGAAAACTGTAATTATTGCTGACGCGTTTCGTCCAATGTGGACTTTCTCTAAGCAAACAACGAAATGAATTTAATTAAAGAACGTAACTAATAATAACAAAAAACAGAATGTCCTTAGCAACCGGAGGAATGTAGAGAACGCCAACACAGTTATAATGACAATATTCTCCGTACGTGACAATAAGTGACGTTATTTTCAAAAAACAATATGAAAATAGCCTTTCCTACATTCTGTTTTTTTATTATTAGCTACTTTCTTTAATTAAATTCATTTCGTTTTTTTTGATTTGATAAAGTTCACATTGGTCAGTAATAACTACAGTTTTCCTATTGTCATTTATATTTATAAATATTGTCTTTTCTACAGGTTAACTCTGAGAAAATTTCATATATATATATATATATATATATATATATATATATATATATATATATATATATATATATATATATATATATATATATATATATATGGGTTGAGGTTTAGCATTCTAACGGTTAAACTTAGTCTTTCTTTTGTCACCCACGTCCCGAAGAGACACGGCAAATAAGAGAAAAAAATCAACGTGGAAGGACATTTACTTGCTGACTGTAAAATTATAGATGCTTTCAAATTTGAAAATAGTTTCAAGATGTTTCCTGAAAATTATTTTAAGCAAAATCTTCTTCAAGGAGTCATGCCAAATAAAAGTGCCGTCCAGAATAATCATGCTGATGGGAATTTTTCGTCTTATAAAATAAGCATGTTGTGCACTTTGACTTGGTGTCGTGGTTAGCAAGCTTGTCTCACTAGATCAGTTACGACTGAATAATGAGTTCGATTCTCACTTGGTGCACCACATTCCATATTTTCGATCTTTGTGCCACATTTAAGCTTCGCTTAGTAAATCTCTATAAAATAAAAGTGTTGGGTTCTTCCTGGAATTGTTTTATATCATTTTAATAAACGTGGAAAAAATAATGAATCCCGCGAGAAATTATTTGAAACATAACACGGTGGGCCTATTAAATAAGCACCTTTAGAGGGTTGTGGGTTTTAAGGATATAATTGAATCATACCGGCATTTGTATTTGGTGCAGAAGAGTATATGTGTGGGCTGGTGATTTTATAGTAGTGTTCAAGAAGGTATGATTTATTTCTTCTTTGCTTTCTCTAGTTCTCATAACGAAAAGAATCTCCAAGCAACTGAACGGGGACAGTAAAGAAATTCAGAACACATTCGATCTACTCCAAGAGCGAGGTGAAAAAAATAATTCTGATTTCATTTTCTAAGTGAACGACCTACAAAATTGGGCGTTGGGAATTGACTAAATCCTCGATCAATGACAGTGTGGAACCGAGAAAAGAAACGTACAAGAGCCTTTGAGTAGCAACGTAATAATCATCTCGAAAAATAATCATCCCCCAAAATCATAATCATTCTCAATAATCATAATCATAATCATACCCCAAAATCATAATCTTCATTAAAATAAAATAAAATAAAATAAAATAAAAAAAATAAATAAAAAACTAAAACTAAAAAAAAAATCATGCTACTTAACCTTTAAAAAAAACCTTTCTCAGCATTGGAATCTCTCCTGGCTACCGTTTTCATTGGCACAGGACTTTCTTTTACTTTGAAATTGGGCGTTGGGAATTGACTAAATCCTCGATCAATGCCGGCAGAAAGTGTGAAGCGTGGAACCGTGAAAAGAAACGTACAAAATCCTTTGAGTAGTAATGTAATAATCATCTCGAAAAATAATTATCCCCCAAAATCATAATCACTCCCAATAATCATAATCATACCCAATAATCATAATCATCCCCTAAAATCATAAACATCCCTAAAATTATAATCATTCCCAATAATTATAATCATAATCATCCCCCCAAATCATAATCTCCCTAAAATCATAATCATTACCAATAATCATAAACATCCCCCAAAATCATAATCATCCCCCAAAATCATAATCATCCCCAATAATCATAATCATAATCATCTCCCAAAATCATAATAATCCCTAAAATCATAATCATTACCAATAATCATAATCATCCCCCAAAATTATAATCATCCCCAATAATCATAATCATAATCATCTTCCCAAATCATAATCATCCCCAAAATCATAATCATCCCCAATAATCATAATCATAATCATCCACCCAAAATCATAATCATCTCCCCAAATCATAATCATCCCCAATAATCATAATCATAATCATCTCCCAAAATCATAATAATAATAATAATAATAATAATAAGAAGAAGAAACAGATGAGAAACTTTATTCAGCAATAAAGGAAATCATCCCCAATAATCATAATCGTAATCATCTATCCAAAATCATAATCATCTCCCCAAATCATAATCACCCCCAATAATCATAATCATAATCATCTCCCCAAATCATAATCACCCCCAATAATCATAATCATAATCATCTCCCAAAATCATAATCACCCCAATAGTCATAATCATAATCATCCCCCCAAAATAAATAAAACTAAAAAAAAACCAAGCCACTTTTAAAAACTGTATAATCATTCTCTTTTAATATTCTAATATTCCTGGTTATCCCAAACGTAAAAAAAATATTTGTATATCCATTCCTGTTTAGGTCGTAAGTTTCATCCGTTTGATCTGGTGAAAAAAAATGCCCTACAATCTGCTGCCAACTGGAGAAAACATTGTCTTGTTAATTTAAACGCATCCAAAATGAATTTATATATTAATCATCAGAGACCCCTTTGTACCTTCCATCATCATGGCTGATTCTAACTTCCGGGAAAGTGAGTCGTTGAGACTTCCCGGGGTAACATTCTCGGATAATATGAAATGGAAAGACTATATTGAATCAATTGCTAGGATTGCTGTTGCTAAGAAAGTTCACTCTGACGTGCTAAACGATTTAGTAAATAAAATCCACATACGAATCAGCAATATTATTAGTCCTGACCTGGCATCTCTTAAGAAGGGAAAATAGATACTTACTTGCTATGGTATCTTATGTGGCTGAGGAGTAAAGCTAGCTAGATCGAACGGCAGTTTCCCCTTACAAGATAGGACGTAGGTTCGATCCCTGTCGGAAAATCTATTTTTATACAAAGATTTATTGAATGTCCAGGCCGATAAGCGGTTTAATAAATGCAGCGTATATTTCAAATACGATGTATCCACTCTCTCTCTCTCTATATATATATATATATATATTTCTTGGTTAAATGTTTGTATATATAATGAATAGAAATGTCTTTTTAATTCTGTAAACTGTATTCACTCGGGCTCGAAATCTAAGCTGACTAGAAGTAAATTTGAATTTAAATTTGAATTTAATTTGAATTTAAATGTTTCGAAACTACTTTCCCAAATGAGATGTTCTTATTTGGATCAAATTTATTTGGTATTCATGCAACTGTTCAAAGAAAACTCAAAGTGAGGTCTCCTATAAGAAATACCAGAGTGAGGTTCTTTTCCAGAAAATGATAACATCATGAGATGATCTTCGATAAACCTTGCGATATCAGGATTACCGCCTTCTGAATAATGATACAGTGAGCTTGATTTCAAATAAGGTTTGGAATCGGTTGCATTCTAAGTTCCGCCAAGACTTCCTTCAAATCAAAGAAAACTTTTAGATACTTCAAAGTTCGAATTAATACTCAGTCTAAAACTTTTATTTTATATTCTAAAACTGTTTTTACCGCATAAAATTTTTCGTATGATATTTAAATTTATTGCTACACCTACGCGCAGACATAAGAAAAAAAATCTTAAAAATAACTTAATAAAAAAATGAGACGCCGTTTATCTCCCCTTGCTCAGTTTTCTCTTACCTACCGCCAACAGATGTCTGTAATAATGATAAAAAAGAAAGAAAGAACGGCATTGTATCTCTTATAGAAAACTCAAGAACAATGCTGATATAATGAGACTAAATTAAAAAGTACGTAAAAAAAACCCCAAAAAAACAACAAAAAAAACGAGAAGAATAAAAATTCGACTACAAAAAGACAACCAAATGAATTTGTAACGAGCCAAAATGAAGCGATAGCTGATTGGCCAATTCATCTGATGTGTATTTAGATATGAACCCTTCGGGGCTGACCCAAGAAGAACGCATAGCTTTCGATCAGTTCAGCGAATGGAAGGTTCTTAGAAAAATGATATCTTATCCGAAAGAGTAGTCGTTTTTCTTTTTTTTTTTTTTTTAAATAAAACATCATAAAATTATTCTTTTTATCTAACTGGGATTGAAAGCTTTCGTCGAAAGTTTTTGAAAAAATATTTAAATAATAATAATAATAATAATAATAATAAAGATAATAATAATAATAATAAAAATCATAATAATAATAATAATAATAAAAATAATAATAATAATAAGAAGAAGAAGAAGAAGAAGAAGAAGAAGAAGAAACAGATGAGAAACTTTATTCAGCAATAAAGGAAACCAACACATTCAAAATGGAATTTCAAAAGGGTGAAGAAGTGCAAATAAACCATAAGAAATCGACTGCAGCGGTAAAGAAACTAAAAAAAGAAAGCAAAAGCAACTGTAATGTACCAAAAGAAGAAATGATGGCAAGATAAGCCTCTTTATGGTCAATACGGTGCCCATACCAAACAATGGTTACGGAGTTCAGGGTGAAACCGAAGGTTTTATTTTTGCTTCACAGGACCCAGTGGTGCAATACAGTTTCAATATCCTTAATTGGATCATAGCTCACATTAATCGAATGGATGTCAAATCGAGAAAGCAGACGCCACCGCATGCATCAAGGCCAGATGTTGATCGTCTGTATGAGTTCAGATCCGAAGGAGGCAGAGGATTAGTTCAACTAGAACTATTTTACAAATACACAGCAATCGGCCTTCAAAGATACAGAATACTGGATGATGATCAATATCAGAGAACATCAAAGAATAAGAAACTTTATTCAGTAATAAAGGAAGCCAACAAATTCAAAATGGAATTTCAAGAGGATGAAGAAGTGCAAATAAAGCATAAGAAATTTACTGCAGAGGCAAATAAACTAAAAAAGAAAGCAAAAGCAAATGTAATGGACCAGATGCAGAAGCGATGGCAATATAAGCCACTTCATGGTCAATACTCTGCACGTACCAAAGAAGCTGATGGAGACAAACTCTGTGCCCATCAGTGGCTTCATAGTTCAGGGTTAAAAGCTGAAACCGAACGTTTTATTGTTGCTGTACAGGACCAAAGCTTGCTAATTAGAAATTACAAAACAGAATATCAGCCATAAACACAATGTAGTTTCAACATCTTTAATTGGAATATAACTGACATTAATCGAATGGATGTCAAAACGAGAAAGCTTTCCACTTGCCACCGCATGCGTCATCCTAAGACTGATGTTGATCGTCTGCATGTATCCAGATCCGAAGGAGGTAGAGGATTAGTTCAACTAGAACTGTCTTACAAAAGCACGACGCTCAGTCTTCAAAGATACATGGATTCTACAGAAGACGGGATGATGATCTGTGTCAGAGAACATGAAAGAAATAAACTTTATTCAGTAATAAAGGCAATTTCAAGTGAGCGAAGAAGTGCAAATAAACCATAATACACCTACTGACAATGAGTTGAAGGTTACCCTCAATACTGTACAATGTTTCAGTCATGATATCGGTACAGATTTCCAGAGATAAATGTGCAAAAGTAAGATTCAAGAAAAAGAACCATTACACTTTTAAAATGATC
Organism: Acanthosepion pharaonis; assembly: GCA_903632075.3. Taxonomy (NCBI): domain Eukaryota; kingdom Metazoa; phylum Mollusca; class Cephalopoda; order Sepiida; family Sepiidae; genus Acanthosepion; species Acanthosepion pharaonis. The sequence goes on along the minus strand of CAHIKZ030001571.1, from coordinate 419,155 downwards.
TAGATTTTTGTCACAAAGATTAGAACTGAAACAAGAAGAATTCTATAAATCTTCGGAGTTGGCGAGGTTTTATTTTTTGCATCATATAGACCAAAAATAAATGGAAATTACCAACATGTAAATAATGAAAAACGTCCCTAATCTAAGTGCAGATTCTTTGATAAATGTCCAGAACAATTTTGCAAACTTGCATCAGGTTGCACAGTGTTCGCTAAAATGAGTATAAAACTCGGTATGATAGAGTTGGCCAATAATTACAGTCGAAAATATGACTCTTTTACAGGAAGGGAATTGCAAGAAACCCGTAGGAACATTACGCAGACCCCGTTATAGAGATTGTATGGGACTTTGCAATACAAATAGACGGAACTATCAAAGCTAATCGTCCACACATCGTGATCAAAGACCACAAAATCAGAATATGTTTTATTATTGACATGACAGTTCCTGCTGATTATAATGCGCTTTTGAGGGTCTTTAAAAAAGTACAAGGAAAAAATCTAAAATATGTGGCACATGAGAACATAAATAATTCCAGTCGTAGTTGGAGCACTCGGATTGAATGGAAATGGTTCCGATAGACTCATACAAGGGTTTCCTGGAAACCCAATGACTTAAAGAAATACAAAAAAAAGTATTCACATCTATAACTCACACTTCACGAAAAGCTTTATCTATGTAAAATGTATGTGGTCATAAGTTGTTTATTTTTTTTTTTTTACAAAAATGATCAGGGTAAAATCTCATGAAGTCATTTCTGACATTCGGCTTCTGATTGGGATCCGGAAGGTAATGTATATACAACAGAAATCAAAGTGAATAATAATAATAATGATGACAATAATAATAAAGATTGTGCTAAGCTAAAAAAAGTAAAACGCATTCAACCAATATGCCCAAATACGTTAATTCTCTAAATTTCCCTTTCCAAATTTAATTTCCCCTCTCTTTCCATCTCTTATTTCTTATATCTTTACTTCTCTCTTTATTTTCTTTCAATATCGTTTCCTGTGAGATGACCTATTAAATAGGTCAATATCTGATCCTTACCCACTTCTTCACTATTAAGTATTTTAATAAAAATAAATTTAAAGCATTCCTATCTTTCCCTTTCCTCTCTAATTTCGCCAATGTCTATCGCACTATCTCTCACCAGCTCTCTATATCACCAACTTAATACTAACCCTGAAAAGTGCAAAAATTATATGTAAATTAAAATTCACTGTTTCATCATTGGAAGTGAGGTCTGATAATCCAGGTAAAAAGAAACTTCCTGGGGAAAAAATAAATAAAATGAACCCTTAAATTTGTCTGTTTTCATTAAATTAAAAAAATTTTCTGATTCAATCAGAGCTCCCAGGATTTCATGCTTTTTTAGGATTAAAAGATACGGATTATCAAGATTTTCATTAAAGAATATATATATATGTATATATATATATATATATATATATATATAGTTTATGCAAAACTAGGTAATCCGTATAAAAAATAATATCAAGAAGGATGATATCCGGAGAGTTCAATGTAAATTCAAACAAATATGTTTGAATAAAAAAATCACTTTAAGGTTCCATTTAAAAAAAAGATTTCACCACAACCCTTTTAAAGGGCTCTGGAAAATCAGACTTTACTTCCAAAATTTGAAATAAAATATATATATATATATATATATATATATATATATCAACAATAATTGTAAAACCAGCTGAATTTTAGTAATTGAGATAAATTTTTAATATTTTGTATATTATTATATAATATTAATAATCTGAAAGTTTCAAATAATTTTTATGAGTAGAAAATCATTTGTAAAATTATTCAAAAACTCGAAAAACGATTGATGCATAATTATAAAGCCATTAAAAAAAGAGCACTGCAAGTTAAAATAATTTAAATCAACAATCGCTTAAAATTTTATAAATTAATATTAATAATTCGCCAGCATTTGTGCATAACAAAATTGACATAAACTATGCCTTTGGCTATAAAATTAAATGAATTTGAAAAAGGTCAAATAATCGCACTCAAAAATGAAAATTTTAGTCATAGAGAAATTGCCGTTAGGATTAAACGTTCAGAAATGTTTATTAACAACTTTTTATCAAACACGGAAGAATATGGAAGCAGGAAAAGAGCCGGAAGAAGCAGTGACAGAGATGTCAGAGTAATCAAAAAAAAGAAGCAAGCAATGCCTTCACATCGTGTTCCAAGATCCAAGCAACTGTGGAATTAGGTGTTTCACGCTTGACGGTTTGGAGAGAACTTAACAGATCGTCTGGGTTCAGTTATGATAAGCTTATGGACGCTCCATGTTTGACTGAGCGCTTCAATTGGGTCAAAGTTTATATGACTTGGGACAAGCAATGGGAACGTGTGACATTTTTCTAGGAGAAAAATTTGCACGGTCCGGATGTCTTATCTTATAATTGGCATAACCATAAAAAGGAGAAATTGGTCTTTTCCAAGAATGTGCAAAGAGGAGGGTGTGTTATAATTTGGGCAGCATTCGGATTCAAAGAAAAGGCTCCAATTGTTTTCATTGGCACAAGGCTTGATGCTTTGAGTTATCAGAATTTGTTTTCTACAGCTCTCTTGTCAATATCTCTCTATATTTCTGAGATGAGGTATTATGGACATTATTTACATTATTTGGACTGTTGTCCTCATCTTTGTCGCCATATTTATTACAACGTTTCGGCCTTTCAGTATCTGTCTATATTTCTGAGATGAGGTATTATGTACACTATTTACATTATTCGGACTATTGTCCTCATCTTTGTCGCCATATTTATTACAACGTTTCGGCCTTTCAGTATCTGTCTATATTTCTGAGATGAATCTATTATGTACACTATTTACATTATTCAGACTATTGTCCTCATCTTTGTCGCCATATTTATCACAACGTTTCGGCCTTTCAGTATCTGTCTATATTTATGAGATGAGGTAGTATGTACATTATTGGGACTGTTGTCCTCATCTTTGTCGCCATATTTATTACAACGTTTCGGCCGTTGTACGCTCCGGCCTTCTTCAGTTGAGGACACATGGCACAGTGGATAAAGGCGTTAGTTAGATCCAGTGACAGAACCCAAAGAGTGCGAGTTCAATACCCGGTTAAGGCAGTGGAGAACTTCCAGAAGAAAAATTAAAAGGAGATAACTGATAACTGACATCGATTAAACATGGCACGTACAACTAGAACAGCCTACCACAGTGAGCGAAATAAAGGGTTCAGTTCGACATTCCAACCACCTGAAGAAGGCTGGAGCGTACAACGGCCGAAACGTTGTGATAAATATGGCGACAAAGATGAGGATAATAGTCCGAATATTGTAAATAAAGCTCTCTTGTCTTATGGGAAAAAAAATGGTGGTTGAAATTGGGTGTTTCAGCAAGACAGCGCTCCTGTTCACAAAACGATGAGTGTTTTCAAGCTAACCGAATCAATGTTATGGAATGACCGGCCAGATCACATGATCTGAAACTATCGAGAAACTTTGAGGGATATTGGTTAGACAAGAATTGGCATCAATTTAATAACAAAGAAAGAGCATAAAAGTGAAACTTTGAAAGCCTGGGATTCAATTAACCAAAACGACACTCAAAAGTTAATTTATTCTCTGAAAAATGAACTGTTTGAAATAATAGCCAATCACGGAAAACAAAGTATTTATTTTTATAAATTTTTAGTGTTTGTCACTTTTTTTATCATTATTTAAAAACCTTATAATTATCGTTGCTCGAGTTTTTGAATAATTTTACGATAACTGATTTTCTACTCAGTAATGGTTTAACACTTTTAGATTATTAATACTATATAATAATACAAAAATATTAAAAAAAGCTCAATTGCAAACGTTTAAAGATAAAATTCAGCTGGCCTTATAATTATGCACCTCACTGTATATATATATATATATATATATATATATATATATATATATATATATATATATATATCCTTCTAAAAGAGAATCGTTAAGATTCCATGTAATAAGCTATTTCACCATAACCCCTTTAACAGGGTTCTGGATCATCAGACTTTACTTCCAAAGGTCGAAATGAAGATTGATGAACTTGTTCACAAAACCTATTGCATTCATTATACAAACAAACCTCTCATCAATGGAATAATAGGGAAGGGCTGGTCCGTTATAGCCGATTGTCCGTAGATGGGAAGGGATTATTTTTGAGTTAAAAAAAACCACTATAGTAACTAACAGTAGTTATGATCAAAATGTAAATGCTATAAACATGTATATATGGCAGAAATAAATATATACTTAATATACATATATTAATCAAAATAACAAAAATAATAGATTTCTCACAGCTACTTACACACGCACGCTCTCACATATAATACTTTATATACAGTGCACCCGATATTTTTGTTTATTTTTTAATATAAAAGACCCGCCACCGCCGCCAAGCGGTCATTTTGAGAACTAATACGACTCGTTCTGCTGAGCCCGCAAATTTTGAAATACATCGCTGAGGATTTGGAAGTTTTTTTTCCCGCATATTTTTAAAATGTTTTCTGCAGATTTTGTAGATTGCATCAGAAGTCCATTGGTGGTGATAGTGGGGAGGTCCGTAGATGAGATGTCTTCCCTTACTGTTTCAAAATCCATTTGTGCTCCGAGTCCGTTAAATTACCACTTTACCTCTAAAACAGATATTCTCATTATTTATTAAGTAATAAACATAACAATAAATGTATCAGAAGAAAAATTCTGAAAATAAATATATTAAAAAATAACAGCCATAGCCAGCTGGTCGATCAGAAAAAGCGTTCAATTAGAATGGAGCAAAAACAGAATCATGTTTAGCTGTAACAGAGTCTACCTTCTTCAATTACTTTAAAGTACTTGCATTAAAAAGCAATTTGAATTAATGCAGTTACTGATATAACAGAAGTAGTCTGTATTTATTTAATCGAAGTTAGCCGAGGACATGAAGCGGTAAAACAGGCAACATGAAAACCCACTTCAGACCACAATCATTTTGGAATTTTTAAAATTCAATTTGTCAGTGTGCTAAACAGGGATGTAAAAGAGGATACATTTATAAAGTAATTAAGCTTGATCAAAATTGGTTGAAAGATCAACGAGAAATAAGAAAGAAACCAATAAAAATAGCCATTTTTCGCTACTTGCGCGGGTTTTCACTATAGGAGTAGACTCAATAATCAAATTAAATGACTGTTAAACAATCAACTTTGGCTACAATTGAGTGAAGTTTGTATTAGATTGCTTGAAAATTGAGGGAGTTCTTAGTTTAAAATTTGTGTTGAAATCGAGTTTTCGTTTTTCGATAAACGCAGTGGCGTAGAAATAAAAATGAGGTATCGTTGAGCTTGTCATGATGTAAGCCACATACAGAGTCTGAACGAAATCGGAGGAAAAAGTTGAATTTATCGATTTTCATCGACATTATCGATTATTGATTTTTTTTAAAATATCAATTTCTTACGTTGAGAACATATCTCTTACATTGTATAATGTATTTGCCAAGTTTGGTCAAAATCGGTTGCATGGATGTCGAGTGAAAAGGTATCACACAGACAGACAGACAAACACACAGGCACATAGACATCCTCTGCTTTATATATATATATATCTGTTAGTTATGTGTCATGCGTGACACACGCTTAAGCGATCATGTATCTTTCGATACGTAACTGACGAGGCTGATTCTTTTTCCTGCAGTAGGCGCCATTTCTTTCTGCGGCAGTACAGTTGCCATCCAAGGCTATAGCGTCCGGCCTATTTACCCATAGCTGGGGGGGGGAGAATTGGATTCATACATTTCCCAAGGGTATTAGTACGCAAGTAGATGATTTGGATGAATTAAATGAAGTCTAAACCATTATTGTAATACAGGTAATACCCGTAATATTGGCAATACTGGCAATACTGGCAATACTGGCATATACACTTTTGCAAACCCCCGAATCTGACAGCCTTTATTAATTAAACTTTATTGTTTGCGGATACTCATATTTGAGTAGACGCTCGGTTTATTTATTAATAAGTACCGTATCTACTCGTGTAACGCAAAATCTCGCGTATTGTGTCACTCCCAATTTTTCACATATAAAAAAATGATTTTATCATGTATCGCATGTATTATACGAGTTCATTTTTTGAGAGACCAAATTACAATAAATGAACCTCTTTTCCTCTATCTCTTTATCCTATCGTCTAGTTAAATAAGTTAAAAAGTAAAAGAGAATGATAAAAGTATCGTTAGTAACGTTATACTCGTTGCGTAAACGCGTACAGCCATAAACAGCAGAACAGTAACTGTTTATTTAACGTGTAATCTTAAAAAATGTAACAAAATATTCACCATAATCTAATGTTTTATTGAATTTTAAATATTTTCGGCTGTAAATTTATTATAATTATCCCGCTTATTTTGTTATATCGTATATAGTAGACCGTACTTACAAAAATCGGCACGTTTATACATATAAAAAAAACAATTCTTTTAAAAATATTGATGTTTGATGATTTGCATTAAACTTTTCCTTTATTGATTAGTAAATATAGTTTTTACTGAAGAATATAACCTAAAAAGCTGAAATTAATACAGAATTTTCAAATATTTAAAATTTAATAAATTATTGTAATTAATTTATCCCATCTATTTAAAAAAAGTAAAAGAGAATGATAAAAGTATCGTTAGTAACGCTATACTCGTTGCGTAAACGCGTACAGCCATAAACAATCGAACGAGAAACAGCTAAACATGTTATAAACGTAAACAATGGAAAAGATGCATATTCGCTATGTTTGTATTTTATAATACGATATTAATATTTGAATATTACATGCATTATTATTGGATACAGTTAAGTAAAACATCAGTTTTATCAAGATCCTGTTTATTTTAAATACAGATGTACTTTTTGACTACAGTAAATGGATATATAGTTTGATCAACGGCGTAGCCATGGTCAGCAGTACATATGTTGATTTTATGTCTCGTGAATGATGCGACCACCCACATAAATTTACCTTAAATTTAATTATGTCTTCAAAAAGTAGCATGATATGCGAATATATATATATATATATATATATATATATATATATATATATATATATATATATTTAAATATCATATATATATATATATATATATATATATATATATATATATATATATATATATGATCGAAAAAAAGTATAAAATTTGATATTACAAGACATATTAAAAAATAAAAAATAAAACAACAAGGGGGAAACTGACCGGTTTCATTCTCTCTTTCAGGCTTCAACGGGAGATTTAAAATTAATACAGAAAAATGTACAATAAAAGAATTGGGGGAAAATATATATATATATATTAGTTTCTCTAGTTCCTTCTGCATATATATAGGTATATATATATATATATATATATATATATATATATATATATAGAGAGAGAGAGAGAGAGAGATCAAAGTATAGTTAGTAACGCTATACACGTCGCGTAAACGCGTACAGCCATAAACAACCGAACGAGAAACATCTAAACATCTTATAAATATAAACAATGGAAAACAATATGAAATAATATGTGAATATTACATGCATTATTATTGGATACAGTTATGTAAAGCACCAATTTTATCAAGATCATGTTTCTTTTAAATACAGCTGTACTTTTTGACTACAGTAAATGGATATATAGTTTGGTCAACGGCGTAGCCAGGGTCAGCAGAACACATGTTAATTTTATATCTCGCATATGATGCGACCCTCTTAAAATTAACTTCAAAATTAAGCCTTCAAATGTCTCAGGATACGCGAGTGTATACGGTATATTTATTTATATATGCTTACCGGCTACGAGAAACCTTATTAAAGAACAATATTCACTTACCGGCATAAAAATGAAACCTGTCAAATTTAAAAACATTTCCTATTTTTTCCTTATTCATATATATGGTGGACTCTCCGATCGTGGACGATAAATGAGGGCCTTCAGTGGATGGTGCCTTTCGTTTTACACTTATGCATGCTAGCAGGGCTATTGTGGAGAAAATCAGGTAAGGGAAAATCATATTTCATTAGTGCTTTCTTGATACTAGTCCGGCTTTGCTGAGGGCAACAAAGCCACAACGACCGATGAAATTTGTTAAAGCAGGATTTTGATGGCGTCTCTGCTTCAGAGCTTGACGAAGCTGATCACGGTGCTTCAGTCTACTGCCTTCAAAACCCTTTAACTTAATGAAACATGTCTTACGCCATTCCTTTTCGGTTTGATGCTTGGACTCCTCAGGTTTTCAGATCAAAGTTGATATGTTTCAATTCGTCTTTGTAGCGTAAGAGTGGACTTCCAACTGAACGCTCATATATATATATATATATATATATATATATATATATATATATATATATATAATTATTTAAAAAAATATGATTTTGAATTAATGATTATATTTATGCTCTACTTTTGTATCGAGCACTATTTTTTTAAAATAATAACTAAAATACTAAGGAACTTTGGATTATTTACCTAACCAGTTCCTTCCTATTTTCTATATTTTTCACACACACACACACACACACACACACACACACACACACACACACACACACACAAACATATATATATATATATATATATATATATATATAAAATATATTATTTTTTTTAAAATAGTGCTCGATACAAAATCAGAGCATAAATATAATTATTTAAAAAAATATGATTCCAAATTCGACATAAGAAAATCCCATGTTTCAAAACAAGAGCCGAAAATTTCAATATAATTATTTAAATTATTTAAATTAAATTGAGTTAAAATAAAATTTTCCATCTTCAAGCGAAATTTTTTTGGAATCCCAAAAGATTTCGCTTGAAGATGGAACATTTTTGCTTTTTAACTTTTAAATTTAATAATTATATTAATTTATTTTCGGCTCTTTTTTTTCAAACATGGGACTTTAATATGTCGCGATTTGGAATCATATTTTTAAATAAATAATTATATATATATATATATATATATATATATATATATATATATATAAATCAGTAAATGTTCAATGGACTTATCTCACTGAGCGTCTCCACAGTTTCAAGTAAGACCGCTCGTCAGAGTCAGATGTTTTTTTTTTTTTATAAATCTATTGAATTATTACCAGATCTCACATTCATATTCCATAGAATCAAACTGATCGCAGATTTAAAATCTCCAAATTAGAAATTTCAAATGTGTGTACGCGTGAGCGTGTATGTATGAGCGTGTGTATTTGAAACAATTTTTTTTTCTTGCTATCCTCCACCCCACGCAAAGAAATGACCTATCAGGACATATCTAAAAGATAACGATGTTAAGGCAAGAGACTTTGTAATTTGAGTGGGGCACATTGTTGTAACTTAAAAAAGGTTTCTGAATGAGGAGTAACGAAAACGGAGTTGGAAATGAAAGGGTAAACTTTATAACATCAACAAAATACAATACTCGCCAGCGACGTAAAGTAGGTAAACCACTGCTAGGGTTGAACTACTTAGACACCATATTACCCCTACTTACAATAGTGTCCAACGTATTTATGAGGATTGGGACATACCCATTAGTGTTCCTAGGTACCGTATATAACACAATATATCTATACTATGTTTTTTCCTTATCTATCTATCTATCTATCTATCTATCTATCTATCTATCTATCTATCTATCTATCTATCTATTGTAACCTAGAAAAGGGTTACTGAATGAGGAATAACCAAAGCGGAGATTGGAAATGAAATGGTTATCTTTATAACATCAACAAAATACAATACTCGCCAGCGGCGTGAAGTAGGTAAACCACTGTTTGTGGTGGACTACTTATACAGCATATTTAATAGGAATAATTAAAATTATTAGTTCAATATAACTTTCCATATTTTCTTAATGTGGCATCTACATACTGTATCTCCGAAACTCCAAATAGAGACAGATAACTTGAACATATCATTTTATTTTGGGGAGAAATCACTTCTACAGATTTTATGGACACCTGTCTATATCTCTGAGATGAGGTATTATGATTATTTACATTATTTACATTATTCGGACTGTTATCCTCATCTTCATTGCCATATATTCACAACGTTTCAGCTGTTGTACGCTCCGGTCCTGTTCAGGTGATTGGAATTTCGAACTGAACCCTTCATTTCATCCACCTGAAATAATAAACAGAGAGCATCACTGGAAAATACGAAAACTTAAGGAATCAGCAGATATGCTAGGCCACAAAAATATCCTGAGCCGACCAAGCATAGAAATGAATACAATTTGGCAACCAGTAATAAGAAGTGCTAGAGAAAAGCAAGGAGTAACAACAAATCCTGCAATATAAGCTCTGGTAAAAAAATATAGTAATAATAACAGAAAAAATTGCAATATGAACACTGGAAAAAAAACTTTTCTTTCTAAAATGAATATTTAAATGTTAGCCAGATTGGAGCTACGAAACAGTCCATAAAAAAATCTACATTATTCGGACTGCTATCCTCATTGCGATATTCACAACGTTTCGGCCGTTGTACGCTCCGGCCTTATTCAGGTGATTTGAATTTCTAACCGAACCCTTCATTTCCTCCACCTAGGGGCAGACTGCTCTCGTTCCACGTGCCATACCTCTGAAGTCTGAATGACAACTAGAAAACTTTAGAAGACACTAAAAACCAATAACCTAAACAGGAAAAGAGAGATAAATTTCTCCATTTGTTCAAAGGACCGGACGACAGACGAACCTATCTACTCTTACTAAGGAAGAAAATAAATAGTAAATAAATTTTCAGCGGTGAGCCGGAGGTGTTAGAAGTATAGAAGTTGGATCTAGATTTTAGAAGGAACCGGAAATAAACAGTCCTAAACAGGAAATGAGGCATAAACTTCTACTCCTGTTCAAAAGACCGGGTAGGGTAGTGAACCGGACGATAGGCGAATCCATCTACTTTTATTCAAAATGAAAATAAATAAATAGTAAATAAAATTTCAGCTTTTTAGGCGGAGGCGTTACAAGTATAGACGTTAGGAAGTAAACTTTAGAAGGAACCTGAAACAAAAAATCCTAAACAAGAAACATAAACCTCAACCGAAAACCGAAAAGAGAAAATATACAAGTAAAATAAATTGACCTAAATTCATCCAAGTAAATAAATAGACAAACCAATCCCAAATTAAAAACTGTTCCCGCCAAAAAAAATAATAGTTAGAATGAACTACAACAACCAACCCCAAAATTGAACAAATAGCTTTAATTAAATTCTCAAACCAAAACAAAACTGTTAAATACGTGATATAAACAAATTTTTACTACGTTAATAAATAAATAAATAAAATAAGAAACAAAAAAATAAAAAACGAGCAATATAATTTGACCCAAATAAATAAACAAACCGACTTCCGGTAAAAATAACCGCCATAATAGAATACCCACAACGCACCACTAACCGGCATATATATAAATAGCCGATAAAATAACAGCATATGTGGCCTGACGATTGCATATAGCATGAAACAGACTGTCGCCTCTAAGTGTTGACTTCTATGTTCACTTTTATATATATATATATATATATATATATATATATATATATATATATATATATATATATCCTCAAAAATTGCATATCTTACCTACTCCTTTTAGGCTGATGAAACTTGTTTCAATAAATTAATGCCTAATTTAATATTACATTTCTGCGGTGACTAATTGTCAATATTCTCAAATATTCTTGTATTCCTTTCTTATTTCATTATCTATATTTTATAATAGGACTTTGTTATTTTATAATATTCTTGTATTCCTTTGAACTGTTGTTCTCATCTTTATTGTCATAGATTCTATTATACACATGTTTCGACCAAATAACTTCAGCTCATCATCAGGTGTTCATTGATTGGCTGTTATTGGATACCTATTGATTATTGTGTCATCAGTTATTTTTCGTTCTTGCTGAATTGGTGCGATGCAAGGATTGAACTCACGACTCTTCGATGACAGCAACAAATGTACAGGGTGGCCACTGAAAATCTGGAGGGTTTGAAAAAGTCATAACTTTTCGTTTTCAGTTTCTTTATTGTTTTTTTTTTAAGGTTATATTGCGATCCCTTTGGAGATTAAAATGACCCATTGAGTTTTTCGATTTTAGGGAAAGATCAATTATTCAAACTCAGAAAAAATACCGGCAACATTTTAATGTCAGAGTATCTCCTAGCGATAACATTTCGGAACCTAATCGCCCGGTTTGAAAGAACTGGAACAGTCGGTGATCTTCCGGGAAGAGGTCCTAAGCGCGATGTTCGAACTGACGCAGCGATGTGTTCTTGAGGATCCATGAGCAGAGTGTTCTTGAGGATCCATCAGCTTCTCTCCGTCGTTGCTCTGTTTAACCTGGGCATCCCCAGAACATCGCTTCAGAAGATTCTGAAACTCGATTTAAAAATGTTTCCATACAAGATTCCAATGGTCCAAATTTTACTACCCCAAGATACACTTGCAGTAAGTCATTCGATTTCAGCACCTAGCTAAAGATAAAAACTTCATTAATAACATGATAATGAGTGATAAGGTCCATTTTCACTTAAACGGGTACATCATAAAAGAAAACTGAAGATTTTGGTTTACTGAGAATCTCATTAAATTACATCAGTTTCGATTACATCCCCCAAAATGCAATGTTTCGTGCGGTGTTATGGTTGAAAGAGTTATCGGCCCCTTTGAAAATGAGGAAGGTCATCCAGAAAGAATCAACGGGGTCTTGTATAGAACAATGTTTGAAATGTTTTACGCCGAGAGGTCGAAGATAATCAAGAGGTATGCTTCCAACAGGATGAAGCTACCGCGCACACTGCCAAGGCGACAATGGACTTCTTGCGATAAATTTTCGGTGAAGGAATAATTTCAAAAAATGGTCAATTTGTTTGACTTCCGTGTCCACCTGATTTGACGGCACCAGACTTCTTTTTTTGTGGGGTTAATTAACAGAAGGGGTTGACGTAAATAAACCTCGAACAATTCAAGAACTTAAGGAGAACATTCGAGCCGAAATCCGGTGATGGAAAATGCTATGGAAAGAGCCTGTATTTGTGAGCAGGAAAATGCTGTGGAGAGAGCCTGTATTTGAGAGCAGGAAAATGCTGTGGAAAAGAGCATGTATTTGAGAGCAGGAAAATGCTGTGGAAAAGAGCCTGTGTTTGAGAGCAGGAATATTGCTGTGGAAAAGAGCATGTATTTGAGAGCAGGAAAATGCTGTGGAAAAGCCTGTATTTGTGAGCAGGAAAATGCTATGGAAAGAGCCTGTATTTGTGAGAAGGAAAATACAATGGAAACACCCTGTATTTTTGAGCAGGAAAATGCTATCGAAAGAGCACGTATTTGTGAGCAGGAAAATACGATGGAAAAGCCTGTATTTGTGAGCAGGAGAATGCTAATGAAAAAATCTGTGTTTGTGAGCAGGAAAATGGTGGCCATTTGAGGGATGTTGTTTTTCAAACATAATATTAAAAAAAAATCCATTAATTATATCTCTGAATAAAATAATAAAAATTAAAAAAAAAAAACGTTTTCATGCAAGTTATTTTAGTTTTCTAATGTTCAGTCTTTCAGTGGTCACCCTGCATAACTAACTTTTATATTTAGTACGCCATCGTTCCAAAGTTTGGGAGCCTTTTTATATTCAGATGGTTTTTGACTACCGATTTTCATAAATTAGTATTTCTTTTCTGAAATGTGTAATTGTCAATATCCTTCTACTTGCCTCTTAGGTCTTGTACTGGGTGAAATAAATTAGTATAAAAAAGGACGTTTTCTTTACTTCTTTCTTTTTTATACTAGGCCATTTATAGTGGCTTGCGACCAAGAATAAAATAACTTCGAGATACTGAATTCATAAATGACAAATGTATACGCGTAACTATAGAAAGATAGAAGACAAAATATTGTCTTAAGCTTCTTATTTTCTTCCAGACAAACTCTGAGACCGGAATCGAATTCTTCTGAATTATTCATTAGCATTCACCAGTCATACACCACCACCTTTATTTCCGAAAACCAGGTCAGAATTTTGGGAAAAGAAAAAAAAAAAAAGAGTTTTCCCTCCGATAGACAAATGCGTAGCCTTGGTGCCAGAAAACATTCTGCTCTTGAATACCAATTTTATGCCTTGTTATAAATAAGTCGTGATTTCTTTAACGGCTCGAGATGATATCAGTTTTACCGCTAAAAAGTTTCATGTTCTCTGAGAAACGTACAGAATTAAAAGTTGATGTAATGGAATAACCAGTCCCCGCCACACCATGAATGATTACACTTATAGGTAGTAAGTATCTATAAAGTCAACCGTCTACGAGAGATTTGAGGAAGAGTGAAAGAGAGAAGACGCAAGCACGTCCGTCCTTCCAATTAGTGGCACTCACTGACCTGTGTGTATAACTGTACTGTATTTCATATTGCACTGGTTGTGTACAATAAACCATTCTTCTATTATCCCCTGGTGTTAAGTATATATTCCCTTAGCAAGGAATATAACAAAAATAAGATTGATTCATAAAATACTTTATTCGAAGACTATTTTCGGTATATAATATCATATCGACACAATTACGACTGAGTAGCGAGTTTGATCCCCACTAAGTGCTCCATACTTTCAGCCTTGTGCCACATCTAAGCTACACTTAGTAAATCGCTAAAATATCACATCGATGTTGAATCTTTTCGCTACTAAGGGAGATAGATAGATAGATAGATAGATAGATAGATAGATAGAGAGAGAGAGAGAGAGAGAAACTAGCGCCTGTTTACGAATTCAGTTTATTTACCCCAGAATACTAACCATCAATTAAAGTTACACCATTACTAACCATGGGTATATCATACCCGATTTGGTAAATATCAAAAAAAATTATTAAACATAAATCTTTATTTGAAATATTTTACATGCAGGCACTTCAAACTTTGTACTTTGAGTTAACATTAATAAGAACTGAAAAACATATTATTTAGGTAAGAAAATCAGATACTGAAAATTGTAATTAAAAATAGAAAAATTTGCGCTGGGTATTATACACCTATGGTTAGTATTCTAGTGTTTATAAAAATATTCTTCTGTGTACCGTGTACTTTCAGGACGTTGGCGATCATGGGCTCACCGTAATTACCAGTCCTTTGTAGCTCTTAATAATTTTTCGTCTTTTTGCTAAATCTCCTAAACCCTGTCACGCCATCCATTTACTCAAACCCGCTAGGTAGGTTATGCATTACTTTCATCTGTCTCGCTTGCCTTCAAACTGCCATGTGAGTATCAAAATTTTCAAGCCAACTTTCCTCATTACATGTTATAGAAATTTCAACTTTCCCTTCCTAAAGCTATGTATAAAGGTTCTTTTAGCCTCTATTTTTTTCTAGGACTTCATCATTGTTCACATGTTTGGTCCATGATATTCTCAGCATCCTGCTATAGAACCATATTTCTGTTGCTTCAAATTTCTTCATTTGTGAGGAGATTGTCCAGCATTCACTGTCATAAAGGAGGATTGATATTACAAAGCTGTTCAGTACTCTTCTCTTTGCTTCTAAAGGATTTTTTCTGTTCCTTAATATTCTTTCTTTATCCCAATGCACCTTCGGATTTCAGTGTTAAACTTTGCGTCATCCGTTAAAACAATTCAGACATTTTTGCACTTGTTTAATTTCGGTATCTTCAATATAATTGGCATTTTGTGATCATCCATTTGCTAACAACTGTAAATTCTGTATCTGTCTATATTTCTGAGATGAGGTATTATGAACATTATTTACATTATTCGGACTATTGTCCTCATCTTTGTCGCCATATTTATTACAACATTTCGGCCTTTCAGTATCTGTCTATATTTCTGAGATGAGGTATTATGAACATTATTTACATTATTCGGACTATTGTCCTCATCTTTGTCGCCATATTTATTACAACGTTTCGGCCTTTCATTATCTGTCTATATTTCTGAGATGAGGTATTATGAACATTATTTACATTTTTCGGACTATTGTCCTCATCTTTGTCGCCATATTTATTACAACGTTTCGGCCTTTCAGTATCTTACTTATTATAAAACGCAGATTGTGTGTGTGTCTGTAACGTTTATATATTGGATCGGATTTCCTACATTTTTCAACCGATTTCAACAAAACTTCACAGGACTACATAAAATTACCTTGTGGTGATCCTAACAGCGCCAAAAATGGAAAAAATAAAATTGTTTTTGCACAAAATCAATCTGAAAAGACGATTAAGAGACATCGTGAAAATGGAAGGGGACAACTCACATCGGGTTTTTGTGTGTGTGTGGGTTCCTTTAAATATGGGAGCGGATTTCCTATATTTTTTCAGCCGATAAAACAAAACTTCACTTTTTTTTTTTTTTTTTGGCATGTAGTGTTTCTTATTCTCTTGCACACTTTTTTTTTTTTATTTTTAACATTCAGAATGCTTTAAAAATTCCATTTACAAGACAATTATTTATAATAAAATTCAAATCGGGAGACTTATAACGATTGAAAACAATGTTTTTGTTTGAGTTTGGGTTTGACCAATTCGTAAAAAAAAAAAAAAAAAATTAAGACATGCGTGTCCGTCAACCTTAAACAATAATCTAACGATCTCTACTGATTGTACGAATACAAACATCGGAATAAATTCTTTATCTTTAGGGAAAGATAATGAAATCTAAACATACACAAGTCCTAACTAAAAATAATAACCGGAACGGGAAACTACTTTAAATACACATGGTGTCCAATTTTTTTACTGTATTCAATAAGTAAAAATCATAAATTGTAAAAAGATTATTAAAACAGAAAGGCAACTAAATGAATAAGATTTGTTAGATCATAATTAATAAACCCAAATAAAGTTAATATTTTTTGTATTAGAAACAACGAGTGGAAAATATATTCAAATCAGAATTCTAATTATGAATCACCACAAGCAAAATATGCAATTTTTTTTACTGTATTCAATAAGTAAAAATCATAAATTGTAAAACTAAAAGATTACAGAAAGGCTACCTACATTTTTCAACCGATTTCAACAAAACTTCACTTTTTTTGGCATGTAGTGTTTCTTATTTTCTTGCACACTTTTTTCTTTATTTTTAGATTCAGAATGCTTTAAAAATTCCATTTACAAGACAATTATTTATAATAAAATTCTATTCAATCAGTAGACTCATAACGATTGAAAACAATGTTTTTGTTTGAAGTTTGACCAATTCGTAAAAAAAAAAAAAACTAAGTAAGACATGCGTGTCCGTCAACCTTAAACAATAATCTTTGTCAATTTTATTTTTCAGTCTTTATGATGGTGGATACTGATCTATCTCTTACTGTTACATCCCCGGGCAACGCCGGGCTCTACTGCTAAGTCAGTCTATATTTCTGAGATGAGGTATTCTGAACATTATTTACATTATTCGGACTATTATGCTCATCTTTGTCGCCATATTTATTACAACGTTTCGGCCTTTCAGTATGTGTCTATACTTCTGAGATGAGGTATTATGTACACTATTTACATTATTCGGACTATTGTCTTCATCTTTGTCACCATATTTATTACAACGTTTCGGCCTTTCATTATCTGTCTATACTTCTGAGATGAGGTATTATGTACACTATTTACATTATTCGGACTATTGTCCTCATCTTTGTCGCCATATTTATTACAACGTTTCGGCCGCTGTACGCTCCGGACTTCTTCAGTTGGTTGGAATGTCGAACTGAACCCTTTATTTCGCTCAATGGGGTAGACTGTTCTAGTTCTACATGCCATGTTTAATGGATGTCAGTTATCAGTTATCTCCTGTTAATTTCCCTCTGAAAGTTCTCCACTGCATTAACCGGGTATTGAACTCACACTCTTTGGGTGCTGGCAGTCTCAGTGTATAGGTTGCAATAAGTCCGGTGAGAAGACACACCCTTGTCTTAAAACTTTTTCTGTTTTTATATTTACTGAATTTATTTTCTATCTGTGTGTAGCCGTTTGCTGTCAGTATAGGTTCTGGACTATTCTAATATCCTTCTCAACTAAGCCACGCTTACCTAGTGTAGAAGTCAAGTGACTTACCTGCCAACATGGCTGCCTTCTTCTGTTTCCTTGTAAAGCAAGCCAGCTAATTTTACCTCATTTTATAGGAGAGTGCCTAATACACCAGTTAGGTTGGTCCGTTTTGCTAGAATGGACCTGCCCAATACATTTCCATGAGTGGTCTTTATTCACCCATATATTTCTCCATGAAATGACTCAAGTCAATGATTAGCTTTGGCTACACTTGCCTACTTGTGTGTCAGACCACTGGCAAGCTAACCAATATTCTACACCTAGCACCGATGTTTTAAAATGTTTCGACCAAACACCTTCTGCTCGTCATAAGTTCTTCAACAGTTACAGATTCAAAATACCTGAATTTGACTTCTGGGCATTAGATTGATATCAAGTCGGGATTTCCTCAACTCAAAACGAGTGTTCATTGTTTCGATCAACAGGGGAACATTAGGATAAGACATGCCATTCACATTTATATACAACGTCGTCAGGAATAAGATCAAATAAGTGGGACGTTCATTAATTACACTTTAGTTATATGTCAGCTTTCTTTATTGCCACGATTGTAAGCAAAGATTTGTCCTCCATTTAGTAAATCACATATCATTATATCATATCGACGTTGCATTTTCTCGCTGCTAAGAGAGAAAGCACCTTTCTTATTCTTCGTCAATTCACTTTACTAAGAAAAATATTCATCTATGTACCGTGTCCATTCAGAACGTTGACGATCATGGCTCTCCACAATATCCTTTTTACCTCTTAACCTTTTTGCCACCAATTATTTTGGGGAAAACGTTTCACTTTCAGACGGAATTTTTTATTTGTTTCTAGTATAGTAACTAAGAAACTGGGGTACTTTGAGGTACCCGAGCGGTAGCTAACACCTCTATCAGACGTCTGAGTTGACAAGTGGACTCGTTTCAAGTTCAGAAGGACATAAAAAGAATCAATTTGGGATACGTTTTCAAACTACGATCATTGGTCGATAATCAAAATGGAAAATAGAGGACTATTACCTGATCGAAGACAAGACATAGTGCTAATCAGAGTCCAAATTGGACATACACATCTTACGCATAAATATTTACTGAAATCAGTAACTGCACCTCGATGCATCTCTTGTGATAAAGTTAACCTCTTGCCCGGTAATTATTTTGGGATATTTTATTTGCTTTCAATATAGTAACTTAGAAACTTAGGTACCTTGAAGTACCCGGGCTATATTTAGTCGTTTTCCCACGAGGGCGTCATGTTTTAAATTAGGCCTTTTTAACGTGGGCATTTTCGAGCCATTAGGCTCGGCCAAAAAAATAGCCCATTTGAAACCGTATAAACGGGTTCAGGGCCGGTTTTACCTCCCGAAGGAGACTCCGCCCTTCGGCGTAGCCTCCTTCGGGTTTTCCTCCACATGTTGAAAGCAGAGAGTAAACCGAACCGTTCGCTCAGAAAGTGAGCGACGGACTCGAAGTACCCGGGCGGAGGCTAACACCTCTACCAGACGTATGGGTTGACAAGTGGACTCGTTTCAAGTTCAGAAGAGCACAAAAATAATCAAGCTTGTCTTAGGGGTTAATTATGGCTATTATAGTAAAAGCTGACTGTCTTTTGCAACATCGACAAAACATCTCCGAAAATTCCAGCAAACATCTACTTTCCTACGCTCTGTTGTATTTTCTTTTGCAGAATTTTAATTTCTCTGTCTTGACAACTAAACCTTTCCCCATCCATCTTGAACCTTCCTGCTTTCTTACTGTCACCTTTTAATGTCCCCCGTAAATGGGATATTGACAAATAGACCAATCTCCTTGACGATTTTCCTTTCAGGGACACTTCATTTACCAGGTGAATACCCTTCATAGTTGTATTTAACTGTACACCCACTCCGTACAGAATAGGAGACAGTCGTGTTTAAATAGTGTCTTTAATTAGTAACTAAGAAACTGGGGTACCTTGAGGTACCCGAGCGATGGCTAACACCTCTACCATACGTATGAGTTGACAAATGGACTTGTTTCAATCTTAGAAGGGCATAAAAAGAATCAATTTGAGATACGTTTTCAAGCAACAAACTGTACGAGCATCAGTCGACAGTCACGCTGGAATATAGAGGACCATTACTTGATCGAAAACAGGACATAGTGCTAAGCAGATTCCGAATGGGACATACACATCTTACGCACAAATACTTACTCAAAGGAGAAATTCCACCTCGGTGCATCTATTGCGATCAAGTTAAAATAGTAACTCCCTATTTTATGTACTCCGTCCAAGTATAATTTTTACAACAGGGGAGAGTTCATCATACATAAAATAGGGAGTTGACTTTCAATCACCCTGTAGTAACTAAAATTTGAGGCACCTTAAAGTACCCGAGCGGTGGCTAACACCAGACGTATGAGTTGACAATTGAACTAGTTAATACAAGTTCAGAAAGGCATAAAAAGAATCAAGATTGACTTATAAACACGTCTGAAGCTGTTTTTTGAACGTTATGTTTTCGACGGGTTTATTCGTCAGAGTCTGAATGAGACATTTTCGTATATACACGGCTACGCCGGAGAAGAGGTTAATAATTTGATGACACATTTATTTATGCCTCTCTTAATAGTGTATCAGACATATATATATATATATATATATATATATATATATATATATATATATATATATATATATATATAAGTATTACTCCTATTACCATATTAGAACAAAAACGCACAATCTTAAAATTTAAAAATTCAACCTCAGTGTTGTGACCTCACGCTCCAAAAAATTTCTTACAATTAACAATAACACATTTCTAAAAACATTTTTCGGATTAGATCTATATTTTCGTTGTCCTGTTGTTACCGAGAAGTAAAAAAACAAAAGCAAATCTATTTCCATAGCTGAAGGTGTCTGTATGAACAGACGAAAGGTTGTTAAAAACTAAAAAAAATACCTTATGCAACTGGAATTTATAAACAAGAATCATAACATTCATATACAGTTTCGGGGTTAATGTAATTAATTAAATTTGTTTGCGAAGATGTATTCTCGCCATTTAAATCATTAACTTCTATATTTGTTTTTTGTTTGAAGGATTCATGTAATATATATATATATATATATATATATATATATATAAGGAAATGTACTTAATATCCAAAGTTCACGTTCTCGTGGTGTTGATTAAAAATTGTGTTAAAATTTGTTTGTTTAACTGTTGTTCCATAAAATATAAGATAATTAATATTAATAATTTATATCATTTAAATTCTTAAGTTCAAAGGCAAAGAATTAAAAAAATAAAATAAATTTTCAAATTATTAAAATTAAAAGTTGGATACAAAAGCAAACAATATATCAAGGGGAATAACTCACTTTTTTATATAATATACCCTAGTTATACCAATTAACTTAAACTAGAACACAGAGTGCAATTATAATATAAGTGTGAACAGAGTTATTCTAATTGATTTTTTGTATAATTATTTTATGATATAATATATAAGCTGCACACTATAATATATATATATATATATATATATATATATATATATATATATATTGTAACATGAACTTCGTTATTTATATTAAAAACTAGCAGTAGATCCCGGCGTTGCCCGGGGATGCAACAGTAAGAGATAGATCAAGTATCGACCATCATAAAGACTGAAAAATAAAATTGACAAAGATTATTGTTTAAGGTTGACGGACACGCATGTCTTAATTAGTTTTTTGGTTTTTTGGGTTTTTTTTTACGAATTGGTCAAACCCAAACTCAAACAAAAACATTGTTTTCAATCGTTATGAGTCTATTGATTGAATAGAATTTTATTATAAACAATTGTCTTGTAAATGGAATTTTTAAAGCATTCTGAATGTAAAATAAAGAAAAAAAGCGTGCAAGACAATAAGAAACACTACCTGCCAAAAAAAAGTGAAGTTTTTTTTTTTTTAAATCGGTTGAAAAATGCAGGAAATCCGATCCCATATATAAACGAACACACACAAACAACCTGGGTTTTATAATAAGTATAACTCGATATAAGTTGGCCCCCTTTTCATTCTGGAGACAGAATCGTGTTTTATCGTGTTTTCAAATTGATTTCGTGCAAAATCAATTGTGTTTTTGCTGTCAGAACCCCCGCAAGGTAATTTTACGTAGTCCTGTGAAGTTGTGTTGAAATCGGTTGAAAAATGTAGGAAATCCGATCCAATATATAAACGAACAGACACACACACACACAATCCGCGTTTTATAATAAGTAAGATGATTGTTTGTTATGAAAATACTCAACCGAGTGCACAGTGATGTTATGACTTGGGGTCATGACAAGTTTCGGGTCTTGCAGCATAATACTTGTTCGCCGAAGAGACCCTATCAAAACAGTACTATTTCGGCAGGCGATCCTGAAGCAAAAAAAAATCCTCTAATCACGCAACATATGGACACATTAAGTAACTGCCTCTACTGATCTTGAAATTACAAGCGACCAATCATTAACGGCCTACGTCACTTCCTGCTCAGTCAAGACGATACAAAAAAAAAAAGAATAGACAGCATGCTCGTTTTTTTCCATCTTATTAATTAAATGAAATTTTATTAAATGATTAATTTAAATTAAATCAATCATTTTGAAGTATTTATATTTAATATAAATCCCCATCCTAAACTTTAATAATTTATCTTTTATTCTGTATTCTGTTTCTTAAAAATTCTCTTTCTTAAAAATAAGGCCTTGAGCGCTTTTAACTTGGATCAACCGTCGAATTGTCAATTTCATATGAAGCATTCGCCAATTTTGATTTTATATGTGACGTTCAATGCTTCCCTATACTAACTGATGAGAAAGATTGCGACTGTTGTATCAAGAAGGCGAAAAAAAAACATTTATCCTTCCTCGGTTGGTTAGCTAACACGTAAAATTGACTTCTGATATTCCAGAGACAAAAATAAAAAGAAATTACCTGGATTATCAGGAATTCAAAAGTCAGGATCATATATCTTCTGTGAATGAAATGCAAAGTGCTTTCAGGTTGATAAACCCAACAAGCTCCACAAATTGACCGAAACAATTGTCCGTGTGAAGGGAAATATGCCAAGATCGTTTTAATATGAACTTTCTACTCAGACTATAAAAAAATGAAGTAACTATAATCAGTAAAATAATAATAGCCTTTGATCAGCAAAATCATTGATGACACAAGATTAATGGACGTTAAACATTCATCTAATACTAATCCTTATATTTTCTTTCCTTTCTCCTTTTCTTTATTTATTGTTGCCTTCTTCTCTTATTCCATGTTTTTATATACCTAGCACAAGTTGGAGGGTATCCGCGAGACGAGGTTTTGCCGAAGGGCAGAGTCTCGTCTCGGGGAAACTGACTCCGTTTTTACGTGGTCTATAGGGAAATTTTGACGAGCCTATAGGCTCGGATACCCCACTCTAAAACTTGGCCTTGTGCCACATCTTGCTACGTGGGGCAGCGGGTAAATAATTATATATATATATATACTAACAGTAGAGCCCGGCGTTGCCCGGGGATGTAACAGTAAGAGATAGATCAAGTATCGACCATCATAAAGACTGAAAAATAAAATTGACAAAGATTATTGTTTAAGGTTGACGGACACGCATGTCTTAATTAGTTTTTTGTTTTTTTGGGTTTTTTTTACGAATTGGTCAAACCCAAACTCAAACAAAAACATTGTTTACAATCATTATGAGTTTACCGATTGAATAGAATTTTATTATAAACAATTGTCTTGTAAATGGAATTTTTAAAGCATTCTGAATGTAAATAAAGAAAAAAGTGTGCAAGACAATAAGAAATACTACCTGCCAAAGAAAAAGTGGATGTTTGTTTTTTCGGCTGAACATGTAAGAAATCCGATCCCATATATAAAGGAACGCACACACACACACACAAACACACACACACAACCTGGGTTTTAGTGATTACAAATCATGTTTTTTTTTGTTTTTTTTTTTTATGGCCAACGTACCTGAAAATCAGCTGTGAATTGTAACATACAAAACTCAATAAAACAAATATATTATTTAGTTTCAAATGCTTTTATTTGTTTTAATTTGTTTTAAGTAAGAGAACATTTTTTTCATTTTCATTTCATTTTTCTCTTACTTAAACCCCTTCCACCCACTTCTCCTAAAATTCTCTCTGTTAAGGTTTAATCTCCCTCCTCCTCATACTTACACTCTCTCTAAATTCTGTTTTTATTTCCGGAGTTGTTCTTTCTGTTTTCTTTTTGAATTTGTAGGTCTGATGAATTGGATCGTATTTACGATTCCAATGGAATAAATTATGACCATGGAATATTAATGTTTAAGCCTTTTTATTATATCCTTACTCTGTCCTGGACATTGAATTCTACCTGGATTCTCCCTCTTGGAATTTTTATTCAAAAAAAAAAAAATACATGTATGTGTATTTATATATTTTGCATATGTATGTATATTTACCACTAATAATATTATTATCTATCTATCTATCTATCTATCTATATATATATATATATATATATATATATATATATATATATATATATATATATATATATATGTCTGATTTAATAAATTTCAAACATTATGTCGGCTTATTTTTAGTATAATCCGTTCATATTCACATTATTTACAATCTTGATTGTAATACACGGAAAATATCCATGAATATGAACGAATTGTGCTAAAAATAAGCAGACATAATGTTTGTTTATAATTTATTTAACCAGATATACCTAAATGTAAATTATATATATATATATATATATATATATATATATATATATATATATATATATATATGTCTGTATATATCTGTTTGCGCGTGCGTGTACTAGAGAAACCATTTAATAATCGATAAAGGTGTCATACAATTTCATTTTTCTATCGACGTGTTTCTCTTTACTAAACTATTTCATTTACTTCCAAAAAAAAAAGGGAAAGCAAAGAAGATGATATCAATTATGATGCTAGACATCCTCAGCGAAAGACGCGATGATAAAACAGCGGCTGTTAAACGGTCACAGCTTGCGAGATTCGGATGTTGGGCCATTCGATTCCCGCCAGAAAACTTTCAGCCTGATCGGAAGGAAAGATGATGCGGTGATAGCCTCTGGTATTGACAACGGCAAATAAAGTACGTCTCGTTTGATCAGATTTACCCAGGAGGTCACAGCATTAATCTTACGCAGCTAAAAAAGGTGTCGCGGCATGAAAGTGTTGATGTAAACAACACTTGAGACTCGAACTGTTACTGGGAATCTAACTTTTGTTCTGTCACGATTTTCCTACTCTTCCGTCTGTCGTGTTATTCACAAAAGTTTAATTTAGTCTAGCACAAGGCTGAACGCCATAAAGAAGCGTAAAGAAGTCAGATGTTTCTAACAGTTAACACGTTAAAGATCGTCATGGAATCCAGTATTAATTATAGCATAAAAACGTGGAGACATTTTGAAAATTACTTTTGAAAAGAAAAAAAAAAGGTTCTGTAAAAATATAATTAAACAATTAAATTCAGTTAGAGCATTTATGGGTAAAATACATGCCCTGTGCCACATACGAACCTGGTTGGTTTTCTGAATGTCACGACGAATTTTATCAGGAAAATAACGTTTGTTAAAATGTTTCTTTCACTTCGTTTTCACTTGTTCACTCACACACTCTCTCATACATAACCACTTACGTAAACAATGATTAAGTACATAGGTGTGTTCATGTGTGTGTTCGTGTGTGTGTTCGTGTGTGTGTATGTGTGAGTCCGTGCGTGCGTGTGTGTGTGTGTGTGTGTGTGTGTGTGTGTGTATACGCGAACTGTGATCTCATGGCCCCACGAGAGTCTACGGGAACTTTGGTCCCATACTCCTCGAGGAGTCTATGAGGCTTCAGTGCTGTGGCTCCATGCTCCTCGAGTAGTTCCGTCCACTACTCGAAGAATATGGAGCCAAGGAGTCGAAAAGAACAAAGAAAATTTCCATGTTGATGCATATTCATTTTATTCCGAGTACTTTCGACATTAGGAAAATGTCGTCATCAGTGGGTTGTTTTCATTAAATAATAAGAAGAAACTAAAAAATCTTGAAGCTATCAATATTAAAAAATTGAAGCCAGCACATAAGAAATTTAATTATAAATACTGCACAAATGTTTTAAAATGTTTACAGTAGATAGTTTAAAATATATAGTTATTAACTAATAGTTTTAAATAGCTTTTACTTTTAAAAATATTTAGACATTTCAATAACTTACTTACCTCCCTTGACGTTTTTCACGTTTGTCTACATCATAAGATTTAAAAATTGAACAGTACATAATCTTAGCATTTTTCATTTCATACGTAAAAATTCAATTTTCAGATGAACGCAAAAGCTTTGTCTTAGAAAAATAATGAACACGATAATTTCAGTTCAGGGCATTCATGGGCAAAATACATGCCCCATGCCACATACGAACCTTTTTGGCTTTCTGAATGTCACGCCGAATTTTATTAGGAAAATAACGTTTATTAAAATGTTTCTTTCGCTTCGTTTTCACTTGTTCACTCACACACTCTCTCTCATACATAACCACTTACGTAAATAATAATTAAGTAGAATTTTTCTTGAATTTTATTAACTTTTCGTTGAAGGTAACGTTTTCATCATTTTAAACGACTGGCGATTTTCACTAAGGAAGATAAGGCGTGTAAATATCACTTGCCTTAGATACAGAACGTTCATAATAATTTTTTTTCATATTAAAAATTAGTTTTTTGCTTTTTCGATTGAATAAATTAAGAAACAAATCACATGATGCGACATCTGTTAACCACTGTCATCTGTCATATTATACAGAGACATCTTTTTTTAATTATCGAGAAATGTTTTCTCCAAAAACAATCAACTTTTTCCCATTTCTAAGGCAGATTATTACGCGTTCTGTAGCGAAAATGGCCGCGGCATCTCCGATAAAAACCATGAATCATTTTAGCAGTGGCCCGTCTTATGATCAACCATATCTGATGCGTCCCATTGGTCGATAAAGGTTGCTCATGCTTACTTTAGGGGACAGGGAACATCATTTTGCTTACAGAGAAATGGTTAAGATGACTTACAACACATTTTTCGCCTTCGAATATAATATTCAACATGACTTCTTCATACATTATTAGAGGCAGCAATAAAATCAGAATTTTAATAGACATAAGTCTGCAGCCAAATGGAAACTAGCTTTCTCATTGGCTAAAAACAATAACCGCCATTCTGAATGAATACTTCGAATAACGGTTAAGGGCAAAACGGAATCTGCCTCCTTGATTGGCCAATAAAAAAATATAGTCAAGAGAAAAATTAAACAAATCCTGATTGGTCAGAATTCCTCCATAGAACTGAACAAAAAGATCTTATTTGCATAGGCAGAGATATTGGTTATAATTCTTCCAATTATGCGGTAGCGATACCAGAAAGCTGGTCGAAAAATGGTTTTGTATGTGGAGGAAGAAGTCTGATGTCTTCGCGGCCTGAAACTTATTATGACGGCAGAAAAGACACCAGCGAGGAAGCATTGTGGTGCTCATTAAATGCGTATAAAATGAACAGAATATTAAAGTTTAAGGAAAAACAGACGAACGTTTAAATTTGTAAGGAAACTTAATTAAATGCAATCTGACTACAGCTTCTTTTGAGTCTCGACAATTTCTTTTATAATAGAGTACTTTTGCATTCGGTTACGTACTAATACCCTTGGAAAAGGTATGAATCCTCTTCTTCTTTCCCCAACTATGGATAAATAGCAGGGCAGACCAGATTCTATACCCTTGGATGGCAACTGGTCTACTTCAGAAATAAATGGTAACCTACTGCTGGAACAAAATCTGCCTCGTCAGTCAAGTATCGGAAGATACATGATCTCCTAATCGTGTATCACGCATGGCATATAACTGACTGGGTTTGATTCGAAAATATATTTCTTCCCCGCTCCATTTTCTTCAGTCGAAGGTGAACGACTAGAGTTTTTGCGAATTAGTTCTTAACGGCGCGATGGTTCCAGGACAGTGAATTCGGACCCTGCAGGTAGTGTTGCCCGGAAGTGCCTTTTCTTAATTCTTTTCGTCTCCTACTCGGAGTGGAACACTCAGAGACTTAAAAACAAAGCGGTAAACGGTTCCAAAATTAATCATTATATTTTAATTCGGTCCTTTACGAAGAAGAGAGAACTCTTCCCGGGGCTCTCGGCGACGTCTCCGGGCTCGCTTGCGTCACCGCGGTTTCGCCCGAGAAGCGACGAGACGCCACCGACATCGCTGCCAGCAGCGCCGCCAACCCCGGGCACTCTCGGGGTTCGGGAATATTAACCCGATTCATTTTGACGGAAGGCCGGCCGCTCGTCATTCGCTTTTTTTGTTCTCTCTCACGAGAGACGAGGACAAAGAGATTTATGGATCCGGCGTATTTCGGGAAGACTTTCGCCTGCGTCTTAGGACCGACTGACCCGTGCTCGACCGCTGTTGGCACGGAACCCTTCTCCACTTCTGTCTTCGAAGGTCTCGTTCGAATATTTGCTACTACCACCGAGATCTGCACCCGCGGTCGGCTCCACCCGGGCTCGCGCCCTAGGCTTTCGTGCCCACCGCGGCTCCCTTCTACTCCTACTCGTCGCGGCATCGGTCACGCGCGCGCATCGTTTTCGTTTTTCCAGCGCAAGCGCTCCTCGCCGCGACGGTCCGAGTTCGAGAGTAGGTCGAAGCCGTGAACAGCCCCGGGGCCTCCAATCGTTCGCTTTACCGGATGGAATTGCGACGATCGAACGCCAGCTATCCTGAGGGAAACTTCGGAGGGAACCAGCTACTAGACGGCTCGATTGGTTTTTCGCCCCTACAAAAATAATAGTAGATGTTTATCAAACAGAATATAAACAGTACCCTCTAGATACATAATCGAAGCATCACAGTATTTAAAGAAAAGCATATACGAACACAGGACCGGTGCAAACAACCAGAGAGTCCCCAAATATGAATGGGGACTCCGGAGGTACTTTGTGACGCTTGCTATCTTACCAACATTTGCTTTTTTTCTACCTACATTAATATGCGTTACAAATTATACTCAACTCACTGAGTTTGTTTTTTTTTTACAAGTTTTAAGATGAGACGTTTAGCCATCTTGATACCATTTATCGTAAGGATCACTGAAAAACCCTTTGAGTTGTTCAGCTAGAAAAAGAACAGGTTAAAATCATTTTGTGTCAGCCAGATTATGTCTTAACAATTGAGCAATGTTGAGAAGAAAAAGATCATTCAGACCGTCATTAATGGTACCAAGATTCATACTTTGGCTTTCATCTTCAAAGTCCATTCAAGAACCATCAAGGGAACGACGAATAAGTTTTAAAAAAAGATCGGACATTAGAGGGGAAAAACTTCAGCAGGAGGTTACAACAAGAAGAGACAAAATAATTTCAATTTAGAGCTAAATAGATTCAAAGTAGAACCCAATGGTGTTAGTAAAGCTTCGAAGAATTACAGTAAGATATCTTTTCTAAGATACAACGGTTCAAAGCTTAATCTAAGAATTGGACAATTTCGCTGTTACAGGATTGGACAATTTTGCTGTTACACCCAGTGTGTATGCATGTAAGTATGTATGAAAGATGTATTAGGGGATCGCAACAATAACAGTGATCATAATTTCAGTTTAGAGCTAAATGTATTCATGTTCAAAGTATAACAAAATAGTGTTATAAAATTCTTTGGAGAATTCCAGTAAGATATCTTTAATCATTTCTAAGATACAACGGTGCAAATCTTAATCTAACAGCTGGACAATTTCGCTGTTAGACAATTTGGACAATTTTGCTGTTACACAATTTGGACAATTTTGCTGTTACACCCAGTATATATGTATGTACGTACGTATGTACGTATGTATGTATGTACGTACGTATGTATGTATGTTTGTGTTTGTGTGAGAGATAGTTTAATGCTTCAAGACATCTCTTTATAAACATGTTGGTCCAACACGTCCAATGCTTTGTTATTTTAAATGTACAATCGTGTCCTTCGATGAAGAATCATGCTCAAAGCAATGGAAACTGCAATGCGACTCTCACGACCAAGTAACGAAAATGACGAAGGGAAAAATTTAAACGTTTTGATTTTCTTTTCTATTTCGTTTTTTTTTTTTTTTTTTTTTGTTTTGTTTGTTTTTTGTCTTTGAAGTTTCATCGTCGACTCTTCATGACCAGACGATTCTTCATGACTGCCGTAGTAATGTTAGCTTCATGATCGATTTCTTTTTATTTTATTTTGACTCGCTTTTCATTTATTGTTCGTACGCGTTCTTGCTAAAATACTTGAATGCTTCAAATAAATACGAAAAACTTTTCGGAACATCAAAGTAAAAATATTTTCACGGACAGAAAAAAAAGAAAAGACAGAAGTTCCATGACTCCAACCACTTTTGAATTGAGTTAATGAATACTTTATTAATACAGACAAGCGTGCAAAGCAACACTTATGTGGGATGCTAATTTTTTTCCGATATAGTTCACACAATTAAAAAAAAAACCCAACGGCCACGCAATTTGGAGGGTCGCTGAATGGGATTGTTGTATGCGAGTACAAATTTTAGATGTTGAGATGTTGAGTGTTTCCCCGTGCGTGTATTGAAATACGGACAAACACATATGTAGGGAAGAATACTGGTATATCTGAAGAGGTATTTACAACAGAGAGATTAGTAGTCAAACGAACGCAGGTTAGTAAGTAACAATCAGAAAGAGTATAAAGTCCAACTGTATCTTCCGGTAGAGAGACGGAAGTGTGATGGTCACCTGATCTTCCAGAACTCTCTAGAACTGTTCTATTAGTAGTAGAGAGATCAGTCCATTCTGATGAGAAGGTGGGTGGCCCCAACAGTAGATTGGCGGGATATGTAGGCTTGATAACGGTTGATGCTAGACTAGAAGAGGTTTAGATTGTAGTGATCGAGGAAGCATTCTCATGTGAGTCTGTTCCACAAATCTGTGACTGTTGGGAAGAATCTGTCCGATTGTAACTGCGTTCTAACGAATAGAACATCATCCTGGGGATTAACTCTAAACTACATCCAGTAGCAAGGGCTCTGATCAGGAGATTGTAGGTTATGAGGAGCATAAAAGCACCTCGTAATTGCAGTTGTTCCCAGGTCCCGGGGTGTTAACTCCGTTTAGGGTCCCCAACTATGGGCAAATAGCGAACCTCCAAAGAAAAACCAACAGTACATTTTTATAAAATGACCAACAATATATTTTTAGAGTAAAACTAGACTACCCGTAACCCGTTGGGTTACTGACGGTTCGGGTTATAAAATATTGAAGTTGATTTCAACATACCATTGAAATGAAAGTTAATTTTATGATTCAGTTAAATATTTCAATTCGTTCGTGTCACGAACTTACAAGTTCATGTTTAACGTCTTATTGTTTACAGCATTTAACAGGAATAGAACTTCCAGGATAAATTTGAACACTAGCAACTGCATTTAAATAAATAGCATACGTGAGCACTTGTAAAAAATCCAAAATGAATTATTATATTACTGTACAAACAACTTGTATTTTTCAAATCTTCTTCACTATATTTTTTAATTCACATTAACTTAAAAATAATTTTTTAATACACCAAAAAACATTTTAAAAATCATATTCACTTGAAAATATTTTTTTAAATATACCAAAAATTATTTTTAAAATATTGTCTGTTTAAAGTGTAGAAAATTTGACTTTCCCGGCGGGTGATAAAGCAATGCACTTATCTGGGTTGTTTTTTACTAACTAAAAGGGGTTATATGTTTACTAATTTTTTATAGTTACAGGGATCACGTGACTTTATTGCCACTTGATCCATGAAGTAGTTATTTTTTCATTTTTATTTCTATATTATTTTTCATTTTTATTTCTATATTATTTTCTCCTTTTTATTTATAATTTATTTTTTTCTTTTTCATTTATATATTTTTCCTTTTTATTTATATATTATTATTTTTTTTTATTTATTTATAATTTTTCTTTTTTATTTATATTTCCTTTTTTATTTATATATTATTTTTTCTTTTTTATTTATATATTATTTTTTTCCTTTTGTTTATATATTATTTTTTTTTTTTATTTAAATATTATTTTTTCTTTTTTATTTATATATTATTTTTTTTCTTTTTTTATTTATATTTTTTCTTTTTATATATTATTTTTTTTTTTTTATTTATATATTATTTTTTTCTTTTTATTTATATATTATTTTTTCTTTTTTATTTATTTATAATTTTTTTTTTTTTTTTATATATTTTTCCTTTTATTTATATATTATTTTTTCCTTTTAATTTATATATTTTTTTTCCTTTTTACTTATATTTTATTTTTATTTTTATTTATATATTATTTTTTTTCTTTTTATTTATTGATAATTTTTTCTTTTTCTTTATATATTATTTTTCTTTTTTCTTTATATATTTTTTTTCTTTTTAATTATATATTTTTTTCCTTTTATTTATATATGATTTTTTTTCTTTATTTATATACTATTTTTTTCTTTTTATTTATATATTTTTCCTTTTTATTTACATATTAATTTTTCCTTTTTATTTATATATTATTTTTTTTCCTTTTTATTTATATATTATTTTTTTTCCTTTTTATTTATATATTATTTATTGCAAGTTATTAGACGGTTACGTTACGTCGCGGAAAGGAATCTTATTTCGCAACTTATAAAAGTAAATGCTTTTGCATCTCTTCCTCGGCCTGGACCGTCTCTAGATTGTTTTGGGTGGACATTCTCTCGACCAAAGAAAACTGAAATATAAATAATTACTCTACAAACAACTGGACGAAACAGCAAATCGGGATCTTTTTTTTTTTGTCTGTCTTTAACTTAAAAATATTTTAATTAAGAAAATTGTCTGCTTGAAGAAAGTTAAAATAAAAATAAGTACTGTATAAACAACTCGTATTTCTAAATAATTACTTTACAGATCCTGGACGAAACAGCAGATCGGGATCTCTTTGTGTCTGTCTTTAACGGAAAAATATTTTAAACAAATTGTCTGCTTGAAGAAAGTTAAAATAAAAATAAAAATATTTACTGCATAAACAAGTCGTATTTTTAAATCTTATTCACTAAAAATATTTTTTAAATCAGATTAACTTAAATCCTTATGCGTCGAACGCACGTACCACACAAGCATGCGCGCAATTACAGACTTTTAATATTATATAGAAGATAGATGACCAACAATACATTTTTGTAGTGAACGTATCAGCAATACATCTTATGAACTAAAAACTTTTTACCTTTTCACCCTCAAATTATAAAACTATGTACAAGATATTTAGATTTTGGCATTAGATTACCAATAGAGGTGTTGATATGCCGCTAAACAAAATCAACCAACCAAACAATGAATAAAATACGAATGTAATGAGGATGTTTTCCCTACTGTATGTACCTGCTCTAACGTAATCATTATATCTTCTTCTTCTTCTTCTTCTTCTTCTTCTTCTTCTTCTTCTTCTTCTTCTTCTCCTACTGCTTATTTTTCTTCTTCTTCTTCTCCTAAACCTCCTTGCTTCTTCTTCTTCTTATCCTCCTCCTACTTCTTTTTTTTTCTTCTTCTCCCTTCTTCTTTCCTACTACTTCTTCTTCTTCTTCTTCTTTCTTCTTCTTCTTCTTCTTCTTCTTCTCCTCCTCCCTACTGCTTTTTTTTTTCTTCTTCTTCTTCCCTTGCCTCCTCCTTTCTTCTTCTTCCCTCCTCCTACTGCTTTTTTTTTTTCTTCTTCTTCCCCTCCTCCTCCTCCTTCTTCTTCTTCTTCTCCCCTCCTCCTACTGCTTCTTTTTCTTCTTCTTCTTCTTCTTCTTCTTCTTCTTCTTCCTCCTCCTCCTCTTACTTACTGCTTCTTCTCCCTCCTCCTCCTCCTTCTGGCAATTTTTTTTCTTCTTCTTCTTCTCCTCCTCCTCCTCCTACTACTACTTCTTCTTCTTCTTCTTCTTCCCTCCTCCTACTGCTTCTTTTTCTTCTCCTTCTTCTTCTTCTTCTCCCCTCCTCCTCCTCCTACTGCTTCTTCTTCTTCTTCTTCTATATGACACGTCTCTTCAGGACATAAGAGATCACGGTTCTCTACATCTTATCTTGTTTGGCTCATGGCCGTTTTACTCCATTGCCTAAAGCTCTCATCACTCGTTCCGGCATTCATTCACACAATCTCGTCAGGTAAGTGGCTTTCTCTTGCCATTTTCTTTAAGGCTTCCTTGTTGCTTATTCACTTCATCCCGTGAGGGTTAAGTTCTCCAAGCCCTCCTTCCTCATCATGTGTCCAATGAATTTCAACTGCCTTTTCCTGATTCTGAGTAGAAGTATTTTTTCACTTGCCATTTTCTTTAAGGCTTCCTTGTTGCTTACTCGCTCCGTCCCGTGAAGGTTAAGTTCTCCAAGTCCTCTTTCCTTATTATGAGTCGAAGGATTTTCAACTGTCATTTCCTGATTCTGAGTATAAGTGTTCTTTCTCTTGCCATTTTCTTTAAGGCTTCCTTGTTGCTTACTCGATTCGTCCCGTGAGGATTAAGTTCTCCAAGCACACCTTCCTCATTATGTGTCCAAAGAATTTCAGCTGTCTTTTCCTGATTCTGAGTATAATTATTTTTTTTCCTGCCATTTTCTTTAATAAAAAAAAAATTTACTTCAATGTCCCGTGACAGTTAAGTTCTCCAAGCCCTCCTTCCACATTATATGTCCAATGAATTCAGCTGTCTCTTCCTGATTCTGAGTAGAAGTATTCTTTCTCTTGCCATTTTTTTTAAGGCTTCCTTGTTGCTTATGCACTTCATCCCGTGAGGGTTAAGTTCTCCAAACTCTCCTTCCTCATCATGTGTCCAAAGTATTTCAACTGTCTTTTCCTGGTTCTGACTAGAAGTGTTCTTTCTGTTACCATTTTCGTTAAGACTTACTTGTTTCTTACCTGCTCCGTCCAAGGAAATTTCTGTATCCTTCTGTAGAACCACCATTGCTGCTGCCTCTAATTCCCCGCCTCATCCTTGGGGGAATTGTTGAACATTCACTGCCATATAAGAGGACGGACACCAAATAGCAACCCAATACTCTTTGTTTCTTAGCATTTTTCCGGATCTCAACGCCTTTTGGAATGCTTCTTTCATTTGTCCAATGTCTGTTCGTATTTCAGTGCCACATTTTTCATCCTCTGTTGAGGCACTTCTCAGATATTTAAAATTCTGCACCTAATTGACGTTTATATCTGCAATTCGTAACTCGCATCTTAGGCTTTTTCTCTTGCTGCTCACCATACTTTTAGTTTTCTTGCAGTTGATGGATAGTCTTTTTGTCTCTCTCTGATAGAAACTGTTGCAGTAATGGATAGCGGCTCGGATTGAGGAATCAAAGAGCCGAGTTCGAATTCCAGTCGAATCCATTGCATTCACTTTCGTGCTAATAACCTTGGGAAAGGTATGAATCCTCTTCTTCTTTCTCAAACTATGGGTAAATATCAGGACAGACCGGGTTCTATAGCCTTGAATGCCAACTGGTTTACCGCAGAAATAAATGGCAACCTACTGTGGGAAAGAAAAATCAGCCTCATTAGTCATGTATCGAAAGATACATGATCGCCTAAGTGTGTATCACGCATAGCACATAACTGACTTATTGATGTGCTAATACCCTTGGAAAAGGTATGAATCCTCTTCTTCTCCCTCCGGCTATAGCCTTGAATAGCAACTGGCCTACCGCAGAAAGAAATGGCAACCCACTGTAGGAAAAAAAAATATGCTTCGTCAGTCAGGTATCGAAAGATAAATGATCACCTAAGCGTGTATCACGCATGGCACATAACTGACTGACTGACGTGCTAATACCCTTGGGAAAGGCATGGATCCTCTTCTTCTCTCCCCAGCTATGGGTAAATAGCAATACAGACCGGGTTCAATAGCCATGGACAGCAAATATGATCTGACGTGTCTTAGACTAACTCAGTCACGTAGAACCTACTGATCCAAGAAAGTCCGAAAGTACAACCGTCAATAAATAGCACATTCTTAAACAATTATTTTGTCTTCAAATTTTAACTTTAAAGGAAAAAATTACAGCCTGATGATGGAGACATGGATCTTCGAAAGTACTTGCTTAACTTAAAAAATATACAGTAGAAACATCTGACAACAGTTTTATAAATGAGGATCACATCATTCAATGGATTAACAGTATTTTAATGCATACATTATGTTCTACTAGCGAAGGGTTTAGCCATTAATCCCATTAATATTGCTGATTGATTCTATGTATGATTATTTCTTTATATATATATATATATATATATATATATATATATATATATATATATATATATATATCGACTAATGTATTTCTGGTGAATAACGCTAGTTGATTTTGTATGTAAAGTGGCTTATCTTGAGAAATCGTGGATTAATAGTAAACAAATATAATCAAATAAAATGATAGGAAATGTTATTTTCCCGGTATCAAGTTATGCAGATATAATTCACTCATGAAGAGGTTAAATATTTCAATTGAATTTCTTAGCAGATATCAGACATTGCTTAAAAGACGTTACACGAAAAACGATTATGTTGATATATTTTAAACGTGTTTTTTTTTCCTTAATAACGTTATTGCGTGACATAATCTAATCAGGAAATGCTTCAATTATGTGTATTCGTTAATGTTTTCGTTATAGGAAGGAATTTTGTTTAAAAAGAATCTGAAAAATGTTCGAATTGTTCACTGGATACTAGATAAAAATTTTTTTTAATTCAAATAATTATTAATTATTAATAGTTTATATTAATTGGTTTAATGCAATCTCTACATAGATGTAATATATATCATCAGTAAACGGTCGTCTGCTAGCTATTTCCGACTCTGGTAGCTGGGATGAGATGCCAGACCATCGTAGCGGCTGGTGCCATGAAGTTCAAGAGTCTTGAAGGGCGAGAAAAAGCGAAATCATAAGTTGAAGAACAACACAGGAACCAGAGAGAACGAAAGAGAGAGAGAGAAGTGAGAGGGAGAGAGAGAGAGAGTAATCTCAGAACTTCATTCTACGTTCCAGCTGTCACACCTGTAAAATACGTACGTCTGCCACACCTGTAGAATAGACAGCCATGCAAAGATCGAACAGTTAAGCCACTCTCGAGGCTAATCAAATGAGAAATGACTCTTGTGTGGAAAAGTGGAGACACTTCAAGCCAACGGTTTTTACCAATGCCAATGTTACAAGGTGGCGCTGTTCGCTTGGAGTATTAATTTGTTTGACGCCCCGTTTACTCGAAGCGTGTAGAAGTTTGGTCGATGCTAACGCGATCGCTCGGCCGCACACTGTTATATATCCTTTGTCTGACCCTGCGTTTTTATATCAATTTTTTTTTTTGTCTTTCGTCACATGGCAGTTCTTCGCACATAGACACCCTGTCTGAAAATGCGAGGTTGTTCCATACGAGTGACGGGGCCAATCCATTGGACTTGTGCCTGCGAATCGATGATGTAATGACGAGAGATTTTCAAAGCAGATGTGCGGGAACAATTTGTAGTTAGGAAATTGTTGCAATGTGAGTAATTTCAATCTCTCGGTCTGGGGTGTCTGTAATCCTTGTCGCGAGCGCCATTACAAGCAGAGATTCCAGGCTGCAGTAGATGATTCTCCATCACCCTCATACTCCGATGACCCCCCCCCCCATGGTACTTACTATCACCGTCTTCATGGCCGTTGGATCTGTAAAATTTTACCTTCTTTACTAGATTAAGAAGCAGGTAAACAATAAAAATACAGAAAATGCAATAATGGTTAGAATAAGAACTGTCTTTCCCTTAAATTCCGAAGATACGTCTTATTCTTGGAAAACGTTACGTTAAAACATCAACAAAGATCAGTTATTTAAATCTCTTAACTGTTGTTGTTTCAAAGTACACCTGACCCGGGGTGGTAGCACTTTTTGGGGTTCTAGCTACGGGCAAATAGGGAACCCCAAACAAAAAGAAAACACTATGAAAGTATAAAAATACATTTTCATAGTAAGATACCTTCAATACATGTTTATATAAAAAAATGAAAAAAATACATATTTGTAGCAAAATGATCACCAGTACATTTTATAGCCAAATTACCAATATATTTTATAACAAAATGACGAACAGCATATTTTACCTGTAGTTAAATGCATGCAACTGATTTCAAAATACATTTACTTGAAGCCATAAAATTGTTCGAAATATTTAGATTTCGGCACTAAATAACCCATAGAGGTTGACATGCCGCTAAACAAAATCAACCAACCTAACAACCAATATGGAAGAACTCTTTCATGATATTAATCCATATAATATTTTACAATTTCGTAAAGAAGTCAAAATATATCCCAACATATTACTTCAACAAATGTACGACATAAACATATCCTAACAAAAGAAATACTAATTCGTAATAATATATAAAATAATTGCAATGAAATAAGTTCAGCAAGTGATACTTTTTAACCACTGAACCTAAAGAATAAACAAATGCAGGCTGAGTAAAATACAAATTGTTTTTAATGACCAGAATATATATATATATATATATATATATGTGTGTGTGTGTGTGTGTGTGTGTGTGTGTGTGTGTGTGTGTGTGTGTGTGTGTGTGTGAAAAGTGTATATAAATAAATATATATATAATTATTTATATATTATATGCGCGGTACTTATTAGAAAGCGCTCAATATCAGAGATAGAGCTAACAAGTATGTATATATGTCTGCATACATCGATGTTTGCGTTAGTACGATGAATGACAAAACGACGAAGTTTCCCCCACCACTTTCACAATAACACCAATATACGCAATCAACATAAACCCAAATTTTTAAAACATTAATCAGTTTGTCTGACGATCGCTAAAGCGTGAAACCCAGGGTCACAAACTCACATCTATCCAACCAAATATATATATATATATATATATATATATATATATATACCTGCTCTGATCAAGAAGTATCGGGACTGTTGATCTGGTAACGGAACTAAAGTATGCTGAGTGAAGCCGCTTGGCAAAAAAATAACCTCGAAACATGGCGCGCAAGCATTCAAAGTTGTAACGTTCCCGCTGAGTTGAAAGAAAAGGTATGTAGAATGTGGCCGCCCACCACATCACAAAGGTTCCATGGGTGAGTATGGCTTGCGCAGTGGAATGTGGCTAAGTGTATCATTCCCTCATATCATGTCCATCAACTACTATATTTCTACTTCAAAGAGACGATAATTAAAGACGTCGAGGAAAGCCACGAAAATGAGACGAGACAGTTGCTTGCTATCCCTAAAACAGTTCAACAACTGCTTCCGTCAATGGAAACGCCGGTATAATTTGTAGCTTCAGACGGGAACTACTTCGAAGGGGATTAAATGCCGAATTGATATGTGTTGTAGTTTTCGTTTTATAGCACTAGACCCGATACCTCGTATATAATCATACTTATTATAAAACCCAATTTGTGTGTGTGTGTGTGTGTGTGTGTGTGTGTGTGTGTGTGTGTGTGTGTGTGTACGTTTATATATTGGATCGGATTTCCTACATTTTTCAACCGATTTCAACAAAACGTCACAGGACTACGTAAAATTACCTTGCGGTAGTTCTGACAGCGCCCAAAATTGGAAAAACACAATTGCTTTTGCACGAAATCAATTTGAAAACACGTTTAAGAGGCATCACTGTCGCCAGAATTAAAGGGGGACAACTCATATTGAATTATACTTATTATAAAACCCAGGTTGTTTGTGTGTCTGTGTGTGTGTTCGTTTATATATGGGATCGGATTTCCTACATTTTTCAACCGATTTCAACAAAACTTAACTTTTTTTTGGCAGGTAGTGTTTCTTATTGTCTTGCACACTTTTTTCTTTATTTTTACTTTCAGAATGCTTTAAAAATTCCATTTACAAGACAATTGTTTATAATAAAATTCTATTCAATCGGTAGACTCATAACGATTGAAAACAATGT
Source organism: Acanthosepion pharaonis (assembly GCA_903632075.3). Taxonomy (NCBI): domain Eukaryota; kingdom Metazoa; phylum Mollusca; class Cephalopoda; order Sepiida; family Sepiidae; genus Acanthosepion; species Acanthosepion pharaonis. The sequence continues at coordinate 379,044 of CAHIKZ030001571.1, read as the reverse complement.
TTTGTTTGAGTTTGGGTTTGACCAATTCGTAAAAAAAAAAACAAATTAAGACATGCGTGTCCGTCAACCTTAAACAATAATCTTTGTCAATTTAATTTTTCAGTCTTTATGATGGTCGATACTTGATCTATCTCTTACTGTTACATCCCCGGGCAACGCCGGGCTCTACTGCTAGTAATATAATAAAAACGTATGAATGGATAGCTAAGTGATAACCACTTGTGTTATTTTTCTTTAAAAAACACCACGCTTTTTTTGAAGCGATGAAAAAGACGTCATTTGCTCTCGTTCTTTGTAGAGCTTCGTACAATTTGCGTTTTTGCTATCCCTCATAATCCCTGTTCTGTCGACCATTTACAAAAGCTCGTTAGAAAGAAAACAACAGCGTTCACTCTGCTCTATTTTTAACCCATAACATTCGGAAGATGGATTCATGCCTTTTACAAGGGCATTTAAAATTGAATGAAGCAAAAACAAGCGGGAATTGAACTCGGCCTACTGAATTCACTTTCAGCGCCGATTACCCTTACACTACCAACGACTCCTGTGATTATTTGTTGCCATGATATTTGATAAATTCAAATTATTTTGAATGAGATAGACAACGTTTGGGGGCTTGAGTCTGCTTTTTTTGCGCTTTGCTTTCACCTTTTCAGATAATTTGCGTTTAAAACCATTTTTGGAACTATTTGAAGATCTATTTGAAGAACACTGACCTTCAGAATACCGTTTATAAACGCCCTACCCACTACAGCGTATTATTCCTACGTTAGAAGTATTTCCATTCGGGAGTTGCATTCTCAGCAACGAGTAATAACTTTTCGCTATTTTAAAATGGTAACGCATGGAATTTGGGAATTAACTTATGAAAAATGAACAAAGAGTGAATATTATTTGTTTCAAAAACGACGCTGAACAAATTTAAAATCTCATTTTATTGGGTAAGCGCCGAAAACATTCATTTCTAAAATCTTTGTACGACTTGTTCTTTTTTTAATAATCATAGCATCTCACGCAAGGCAGCAAAGCTACTAAGACGTGGAAGAACAAGAAAGAATTAGAGAAACATTAGATAGCGTTAACAATAGGGAAAGCGTAGATAACGACTGGCATTGCATTGGAAGTTTTGAATATTAAAGTTGACTAATAACTCCACTAAGACAGAAGGGTTTACTAAGAATACGAAAAAGAAAACATTAGTAAGAAGCGAGAACAATAAAAGAAGTGGAATCAAGAAGACAGTAGATAACGACTGACATTGTATTTAAACTTTTTAGGATCAAATATGACTGGAAAACAAGAAGCCGTAAAAGAATTTCACTAGCGAGAAGTGCGAGAAAATGATCTTTTAGCAACAATGGTTGCAATTAGCCAATTCAAGAGTAAATTGATGAGACCTAAACGCCAGTCAAGTAATGGACTTAAATTCATAAAGTCTGGATAAAATAGCGAAGAACTCATCCGAACAACTACCATGAAATTATTTACTGAAAGGGCAAAGGGAAGCAACTTTACAGCGGTAAGGAATGACTGAAACCGAGACGCCGGGTCAGGACCAATAACATTGCAGATTCTTCTTTGTATTTTATCAAGAATCTCTGAATATATAGCAGGAGTATTAATGCAGCAATATTCGAAACAAGCGAAAAAAATTTATCACGACACAGAAAGCCAAATCTCTTAGCGGTAGACCTAGCAATGGATCTAATATAATCATACCACTAGGTGTCAACCGAGAACGTTAGCCCGTAAAGGCGCAACGGATCAAGAAGATAGGAGATACCGATTGACATTGCATTATATCTTTGAATATTAAAGTTGACTAATAAAGCTACTAAGACAGAAGGGGTTACTAAGAATAAGAAAAAGAAAACATTAGTAAGGAGCGAGAAGAATAAAAGAAGAGGAATCACGAAGACAGTAGATAACGATTGACATTGCATTTAAATCTTTGAATATTAAAGTTGACTAATAAAGCCACTAAGACAGAAGGGGTTACTAAGAATAAGAAAAAGAAAAACATTAGTAAGGAGAGAGAAGAATAAAAGAAGAGGAATCAAGAAGACAGTAGATAACGATTGGCATTGTATTTAAATTTTGGAACATTACAGTTGACTAATAAACCTACTAAGACAGAAGGGGTTACTAAGAATAAGAAAAAGAAAACATTAGTAAGGAGTGAGAAGAATAAAAGAAGAGGAATCAAGAAGACAGTATATAACGATTGACATTGCATTTAAATCTTTGAACATCAAAATTGACTAATAAAGCCACTAACACAGAATGGGGTTACTAAGAATAAGAAAAAAATAATAAGGAGCCAGAGCAATAAAAGAAAAGGAATCAAAAAGACAGTTGATAACGATTGACATTGCGTTTAAATTTTGGAACATTACAGTTGACTAATAAAGCCACTAAGACAGAAAGAGTTAATACGAAAAAGAAAACATTAGTAAGGAGCGAGAACAATAAAAGGATTCAAGAACACAGTAGATAACGATTGACATTGCATTTAAATTTCGGAACATTAAACACAGAACGTCTCATTGGGGGAGGTCATACCCCTCTGCGGAGGTGCATTCGGCGTATGCCGAACCCCCAGTCGACAGTATAGGTACCATAGTGAAAAGTTCATCGCACCAACTACTATGAAAGTATTTATAGAAAAGGTTCAGTAAACTACATTACGGCGGTGGGAAAAAGACTGAAGCCGAGACGCCAGGTCAGGACCAATTATATGGCAGATCCTTTTTGGGAGTAAATGATTGTGCATCCACACTAAGTTTAAAACTAATGGCATCGTGAAGGTCGTTGTTGAAAATTAAGAACAAACTAGGTCCAAGTATAGCGTCGTGGGGAAAAGCTATATGAGTAAAAAAGATCTAGACGAGTGACCATTCAAGACAACTTTCATTAAGAGATTAAATTAGTTAAAAATTCGTCCAGAAATACTGTAGACTTTCAAATGGTGGAGATGACCGGTATGCCAAATAGTGCAACTCACCAAAAATAATGATGGTCTTCCCACCTCATCAGAGTATTTTTTTACCTCGAATGATGAAATGTTATTAATTGTTATTTTATTGTTGTTTAATGCGCACAATATGGTTGTTCGTCCAGTATGTATGAATGTTATTCTTCTGTTTTGTATTAATGAAAAACAAAATCATAATATCTGTTGTTTCCAAAGCTATTCACTTGTATCAATCTCTGACATTAAAATAAAATCCTTTGATTTTATTTTTTAGGAGACAGCATAAATTGTTATAACCATTTAAATAAATACGTTGTTTTATTTGTTATTTGCCTTCATTTAAACTTCGGGTTAAATCTAGAATCCCGTCCTAGGAAAGACGATAAACTGCATCCGCGTTCTGGGTATGACGACAGACGGCATCTGACAGTAAGGCCTCTAATTAGGAGGCTTTGAGTAGCGTGGAACCGCTTCTTGATTGCTGGTGTTCCCGGGTCCGCCCTGACTCGTGGTGGTAGAACCTGTTGGGTCCTAGATGTGGCAAGAGGTTGGCCCCCAGACTGGGATCGGGACGCTGTGATGGTGTAAAAATGGTTTTTAATTCAAGCAATGCATTTTTGAGGGAAAGATTAATGCCGGAGATGCATTTTGTAGAAGAGGAAAAATTTTGCCAGCTATGCTTTTATGAAGGAAAAATTATTACCAGCAATACATTTTTGAAAAAAATTATCAGCAATTCATTTGCGGAAAAATATTACCGGCAATAGAAATCTTGTTGATATTAAATAACCCATTGGGTAAAACAAACCAAACCAAACTGAACAAAAAAATCGTTTTGGCATTAAATAACTCTTTGATGTTGATATGTCACAAAACAAAGCAAACCAAATCTAGAATCATAATTTTTGATTCTATAATTATTAAATGCCTTTGAGATGATGTATGTAAAATATTTGCCATAGTCAAAATGATTTGTCAGGGAACTGACTTCTTGATACTGTAGATTGGGAGGTGACCCCAGCGCGGAAAGTGTCTGAAAACTATACCGTTTTTTAGCACAAGCACTTGTGAGTGAAATTGGGTAGATGGGAAGATGGAACGCAAGTCATCGGAACCGAGGCTATGATATCTATCTATCTATCTATCTATCTATCTATCTATCTATCTATCTATCTATCTATCTATCTCACTTTTTCATATGTATCTAAATCTATTTATATCTAAATCTACCTCATTCCTATCTATCTATCTATCTATCTATCTATCTATCTATCTATCTATCTATCAATCTATCTATCAATCTATCTATCTCAGTCTGTTTCTTTCTATCTATCTATCTATCTATCTATCTATCTATCTATCTATCTATCTATCTATCTATCTATCCCGTCTGTTTCTATCTATCTATCTATCTATCTATCTATCTATCTATCTATCTATCTATCTCAGTCTGTTTCTATCTATCTATCTATCTATCTATCTATCTATCTATCTATCTATCTATCTATCTATCTCACTTTTTCATATGTATCTAAATCTATTTATATCTAAATCTACCTCATTCCTATCTATCTATCTATCTATCTATCTATCTATCTATCTATCTATCTATCTATCTCAGTCTGTTTCTTTCTATCTATCTATCTATCTATCTATCTATCTATCTATCTCAGTCTCTATCTATCTATCTATCTATCTATCTATCTATCTATCTATCTATCTATCTATCTATCTATCTCAGTCTGTTTCTAGCTATCTAGCTATCAAGTTATATAAATATTTTTCTCCGTCTTTTTTGTATATTCGGTTTGGTTTGGGTTGTTTTGTTTTACGGTATATCAACCTCAATGGGTTATTTAATGCCGACAAGATTTTTAATGCCGACTTGGTTTGGTTTGTTTTACGGCATATCAACCGCAATGTGTTATTTAATGCCAACAAGATTTTTTATGGCTGGTTTGTTTTGGTTTATTTTACGGCCTATCAGCCTCAATGGGTTATTTAATGGCGATAAGATTTTTATTGCTGGTTTGGTTTATTTTACGGCATATCAACCTCAATAAATTATTTAATGCCGACAAGATTTTTATTGCTGTTTGGTTTGGTTTGTTTTACGACATATCAACCTCAATGGGTTATTTAATGCCGACAAGAGTTTTATTACTGGTAATATATTTCTTTACAAAAATATATTTCTGGTAATATTTTTTTTCCCAAAAATGCATTGCTGTTAATAATGTCTTACTGGTAATAAATTTTCTTCAAAAATTTATTGCTGGTAATTTTTTTTTTTTTTTACAAAAACGTATTGCTGGTATTAAAACCTATTTTAAAACTTTCATACTGCTTTGACCCCAGTTTGGAGGTTAACTATTTGCCCATAGTTGGGACCCTAACAGGCGCTACCACACCCGGTCAGGTTGGACCGGGGAACACCAGCAATTAAAAGGTGGTTCCACGCTTCTCAAAGCCTCCTGACCAGACGCCTTGCTCTTAGATGTAGTTTATCGTCATACCCAGGATGGCTTTGCTTTTCTTGTTAATTTGGATAATTGGCACATCTTTCTCAATAATAGGTAACCTATTATCTTTCTAGTTTCCATTCTTTTCATTTTGTTTGCGCCTTAAATTCTTCATTAAAATCGAATTACAAAACTTGAATCAATTTGTTCATTATATCATCTAAAAATCACATTCCTCATAAAAACCAAAAATATTTTAAGTTTCTATCGCAACAATAGAGAGAAACAAAATGTTTTCATTGAAATTTATCGGTCGGATACGTAATGGCTGAAGAATTATTTCGATTTGCAAAGCTCCTTGTATTCTCTTCAAAGTGCTTGACTGTGTCGATTTTCTTTCTGATAAAATCATTTGAAGTAATTCGTTTCTTTCTTGTTTGTTCAATGCATTTGTCTTTTGTGCCATTCTTGGGAATTGGCTGGTAGATTTTAATAATGATCCTTTGTAGGCCTTCATTTTTTTTGTTTCTGATCTTTCTCTTTTTTTTCTGTTTTGCTAATTTTCGAAAGCAATTAAAAACGTACAATTTGTATAACAATAACTGATCGGAGAAGGATTGGTTGATATCCTTTCTAACATTGTCAATTTCAAAGTCTTAGTGTTTTCCCTTTTTCTTTCTTTTCTTCTTTCCCGTCCAGGCGGCTAGGGATTCAATAGACGCCTATTGCACCTCTGCAGAGGGGTACCCCCTCGCAATGAGGCGTCCTGGATATGACGATAAACTACATTTGGCAGCAAGGCCTTTGATCTGGAGGTTTTGAGGAGCATGGAAGGGGCACTTAATTGCTGTTTTTTTCCAGGTCTACCCTGACCCGATGGGAGTGGGTAGAACTTTTTAAGGTGCCATCTATGGGCAAATAGCTAACCACAAAACTGGCGCCAAAACACTATGAAGTATGATAACAGATTTTTTTAGTAAAAATACCAGCAATACATTTTTGATAAAAAATATTACCAGCAAGACAAAAACAAAAAAATAATTCCTATTCTATTCGTACAAAAAATCTTGTCGGCATTTAATCCACTGAGGCTGATAATCCGTAAAACAAGATAAAACCTAACCAACCTTTTCTTCTTTCTTTTTATTTTTTTCTCTTACTTCTTTCTTTCTTTCTTTCTTTCTTTCTTTCTTTCTTTCTTTTCTTCTTTCTTTTTACCTTCTTTCTTTCCTCCTTTCTTTTTGTCTCCTTTCTTTCTTTCTTTTTTCTTTCTTTCTTTCTTTCTTTCTTTCTTTCTTTCTTTCTTTCTTTCTTTCTTTCTTTCATTCTTTCTTTCTCTCTTTCTTTCTTTCTTTCTTTCTTTTTTTATTTCTTTCCTACGTTATTACCTTCGTTTTTTCCTTCATCTTTCTTACCTCTTTTCTTTCTTTCTTTCTTTCTTTCTTTCTTTCTTTCTTTCTTTCTTTCTTTCTTTCTTTCTTCCTTTTATCTCCTTTCTTTCCCTCTTTTTTACTTTCTTTCTTTCTTTCTTTCTTATACTTTCTTTCATGCCTTTTCTTTCTTTTTTTTCTTTCTTTCTTTTTACCTTCTTTTTTATTACCTTCGTTCTTTGCTTGATCTTTCTTACCTCTTTTCTTTCTTTCTTCCTTCCTTCCTTTCTTTCTTTCTTTCTTTATTTATCTAATTCTTACTTTCTTTCTTTTCTGGTGTTAAATAACCTGCAAAGGTGTGATAAGCCGTAAAGCACAAACAATCAATATCTTCCTTCATTATTCCTATTATCTTTTTCAACTTGTATTTCGGTTCTCATCTCTCTACCTTCGTCTATCTTAATCTCTTAATCTTCTTCTTCTTTCTCTCTGGGGAGAGAAATAGATAGATAGAGAGAGAGAGAGAGAGAGATTTGGAAAAAAACCTAATATTTATATTTATTTATATGTAATATTTATAAAACATGGATTTTTACAGAGAAATATTGAAATTAAAATTGTGTTACTTACAAGTGGGTTTTCAGAAAAAATGTTTTACGTTTTTACTGTAACCGTTCATATTTCGACCTGTTGACAAATGAATCTATCTATCTATCTATCTATCTATCTATCTATCTATCTATCTATCTATCTCAGTCTGTTCATTATCTATCTATCTATCTATCTATCTATCTATCTATCTATCTATCTATCTATCTATCTATCTATCCCAGTCTGTTCATTATCTATCTATCTATCTATCTATCTATCTATCTATCTATCTATCTATCTATCCCATTGTTCAAATTAATTGAAACAACCACTTTAGTTTCCTTTCTTTTCATCTCAGATTGCAGTGGTGTTCAATAATATGAATCTATTTTCGGGTTGTATGATGAAAATTGTTTAGACTTGAAAAACATTACGTCAACCGTGATTGCGTCAGATTTTCATCACGCCTAGACACTATTGTCACGGCTGTCGATTAGTTGTCTTACGGCCATTGTCTAGGATGAAGGTTACTCTAAGGAAGCGTACGAAATTTGCAACGCTGCACGAACACACTGGCAAACCTTATCAATGAGCAAATCAAAGTACTGTAGACTGACATGGAACCCACCCCTGATTTAGATTCAATCGAGAATTTGGAGCCAATCTGCAAGGAACGACTTCGTGGAACGGACATACGAAGTACTAACATGTGTACAGTGTCAGGTTTCATTGAAAAAATACGAAAAAAAAAAAATAACGGAATTATTCGTTTCGTTTCAATTAATTTTCACATGAGTATATATATATATATATATATATATATATATATATATATATATATATATATATATATATAGGATTGGTGTATACGGAATAAATTCCAATAACCAAAAAAATACTATTCTTAAAACACTGCTCAATGCAGAGTAGAGCAAATATAATTTATTTGAAGATTCAGCACTATCACTTGATAAGACACCAGAAGTGTTGAAACAAAATGACTATTTTGGTAGTAATTTTATAACATATTTATGTTAGAATTTTCTAAGAAATTTTACATGCATACATATATATATATATATATATATATATATATATATTATCTCACACCTCGAGCATGTGGGAGAAAAGAAAGTAAGGAAGAAAATAAAGAGTATAAAAATTAAATTTTACACTTAAAAATGATAAAATGGAAAAATAAAATGGACGTGAAAAAATAATGGTGAAATAGAGGTAATTTTTAAAAACGGTAAAAAAAAGTGATATATTTTAAAATAGAAAAAGGTAGAAAAACGTAAATAAGAATAAATGTTGTGTAAAAAATAAATAAACACCAATCTGGTGTAGTGTGTTTAAGGAGATGATTATTTTTGTGTCAGCAAGTAGTTATTAATTCACTTCTCTAGTTCAATAATTTAGGGTTATCTAAGTTTTTTTATAGCTGAACAATAACCGACAACATTACCGAATGAAAATAAATTCCGGTAACGACGTTTAATACTACTTTGATTCCACAGAAAATTGCGTTTTTACCATCACAAAATGGCCTCAAACTTAAAATATAAACATAGTACTGCTCTCTCTAAATATAGGGGACTTTCACCATCTGTTATCTGGGAAATTGATTCTAGGGCTAAGGCTTTTAAC
>CAHIKZ030001571.1:210000-367500 GCA_903632075.3 Acanthosepion pharaonis | reverse complement strand
GTTTATTTTTGGACGATTATTTTCGAATAATTATTTTCGAATAATTATTTTCGAATAATTATTTTCGAAAAATTATTTTCGGACGATTATTTTCAAACAATTATTGTTTTAGAATTTTCTTGATATTGTTTTTAATGCATTTTTGCAAGATTTTGTATTATTCTTCCATTTCTTCCTTATCTTTGCTCCTTTTTCTTGTCCTTATTTTTTAACTCTTATTTTCATTGCCATTTTTCTATGTGTACTTTTCAGTGACTACACCAATGTTTGTTTGTTTTTGTTTTTACTCCTTACCGTCTGCCAATTTCTGTTGATTTTTTTCCTATTATCTCTCAGCGTTTATTCCGCGCTAAAAAATGACTTCCCAGCAATAGTTCCGGTTTCCCAAGACGAAATCAAACACATTTTGTTAGCTCAATGGAACAAGTATGATTAGACTTTGCTTAACGTGTCTTTATCAATCGCTCACCCTATCAGATAAACAACATTGTCGGCTGAGTTACAGACGATAGACACAAGTTTTGCTTACCGGCTGATGAGAATGCCATTTGCAAACGTTTACGCAATCGATAATTAGCCAGTTTTACGAAACTTCCTTTCATCGGCTGAGATCCATCGAAAGATAACAACTTGATACTATGTCCGCATATTACACATATGTAAAAGTTTCCAGATATTTTTATTTACATAAAAACGGATTTTATACTGCGTATCCTACACATAGAGTTTTAGAAAAGCGGGCACTAGGCACTTTTACTCACAATTAAAATATATAGTCACATACATACATCTGACGACTCAAAAAACTAAAACAAATGTGCTATAATTATTTAAACGATTTACATTATTCAGAGTGTTGTCCTCATCTTCGTTTGCAGGTTCGGGACGTTACGGCCGTTATATTCCCCGGCCTTCTACAGGTTCTGTCTATTTTAATTATTTACACTATCTACATTATTCGAATTGTTATTCTCATCTTCGTTTTACTCTGACACGAAGTAGAGCGAATCTATTGACACAATTGCTTCGTCTACTACAGAGAAAGTTGATTTACTACATCACCCCAGAAAACCTTTCACGTCAGAATTCACGTTGCACATTTATAAATCTACAATTCGTCCGTGCATTGAATACTGTTGCCATATCTAGTCTGCTTCTACTAATGTACATCTCTAAATTCTTGACAAGATCCAGAGGTGTGCAATACAACCGATCCTGACATGGCATCTCGACTTCAGTCGCATTCTGACCGACGAAACGTAGCTTCCCTCTGTCTTTTCTACAAATACTTTAATGGCAACTTGTCTGACGAGCTGTTGTACCTGATACCCGTCCACATGAATTTAAACTTGTTACTAGATTGGCAACTAGATCCCACAGTGGAGCATACTTGTATTCTCAATATTTCTCTAAAGCGTAACTGAGGACATATTACTTTAAATGTTGTGCAATAAAACATGAATCCGGCATGTGTAAAGTAGACCTGTAAGATAGTGTCGTCGTTGTGAAACCAACATATATATTTACGTTATTATCAAAGATACAATCTCCCAAAGGACATTTAAAATGATATAGAATGTTGCTGTTTTGGAAGACATTAGTTAGTGGAGAAGAGTTATTATGGATGATTAATTTGGTTGTATTAAATTTAATATAGTATCTATTTAGTTCATACTGCCGATATATATATATATATATATATATATATATATATATATATAGAGAGAGAGAGAGAGAGAAAGAAAGAGAGAGAGAGAGAAAGAAAGAGAGAGAGAGAGAGAGAGAGAGGCAGCATATCTTCATTCACACATTTTGGGTCGTATAATCTAGTCAATTTATTTTTACGACGTATGTTGTGATATTTCTTTTTTTATCCCCAATTACTTTCAATCTCATCCAAGATCATCTTCAGGTGTGAATTGCTAAGACAGAAATTAATAGAATTGATAGTTGTGAATTTTTTCTTAAATGTGCATGGAACGCGCTCCGTTTTAGTCAATTTACATTAAGAATATGTAAGGGAGGTAATTTTGTTTAAATTGTTTATTGATAATATTTTGAAAATACCCAATCTGCAATTCTTTAGAAAAAATTCTAAAAAAAAGAAGATTTTTTATAATTTGAGCATCCCAAAACATTACTTATATATACATTTTAAAACATTGATGCTATACTAAAAAATATTTTTTCAATTTAGCCTTGGTTTCATTTTATTATTCGCGAATTTGAGGTTTTTGTTTTTATTTTAATGGTGGAGCATAGTTGTGATGTCAATTAATATTTCTCTAATGCGTAACTGTGGACAGGAATTTTATTTTAATTGTTGTATAATAAAACATGAATCCGGCATGTGTAAAGTAGACCTGTAAGATAGTGTCGTCGTTGTGAAACCAACATATATGTTTACGTTTTTATCAGAGATACACACTTCCATAGGACATTTAAAATGATATACAATGTTGCTCTTTTGGAAATCGTTAGTTAGCGGAGAAGAGTTATTGCGGATGATTAACTAGTTGTATTATATTTAGTATAGTAAATAATTAATAATTTTTTACTATGATCAGTGGGGATTTTTTTCATCTTGTTTGTAGTTAGAATGTATTTGCGGTGTAGTAGGATGATATGTTTAGAGTTATTTGACGAAGTATTATGTTGTTTTTGGTATATGTTAATATTTCTAACAGCCAAAAATTTATAACTTTATTTGTATTTGCGATAGAAATAATCTGTAAAAAATGTTATAAAGTTTAATGCACCTAGTTTTAAGTATAGCTAAAATAACTAATGTGATTTCAGGCATTACTGTAAATCAGTTGGCAAATGTTTTCCGTGAACTGCAAAATTCGTATTGCCCTTTGTATTGCTAATGATGGAGGATATGTGGGAACTTAAATAAAATTCAATAAAACCTTAAAAAATATATATTTACTTCTTTCTAATCCATTTTACAAATTATTTCTATCTCAAATACAAATAAAGTTATAAATTTTTTAAAGTGCACACGAACTTTATGGACACTCTGTATATTGGTATTTTTAATTCAGCACTGTTATTGGTGTAATAAAGTATTTAAACTTTGTGTTTTACCCGCTATAGGAATATTAACTTGGACAGCTCCTCTAAAAACATCATGATTCCTGACAAAAAGATCGTATAAACTGACCATTTTAGACAAGAGAGAGAAAGAGCTATAAAAAGAATGATTGTATGTGAGGGTGATTTTATGAAAGAATTCTTTGTATAGAATTTTTCAGGATTTGATTTCTTCAACTGTCCTCTGCGTAACCGTGTTCATATTCCCCTTGTAATTCCTTTTGTTAATTATTTAAAATGTTCGTTCAGATGTAACTGTTTTAAACTATAATTAGTTAGAAGTATTCATTACTATTCCACTAGTAGTTTCGTCTTCAAGTTCATGGTTATTGGTATCTACCAGTTCGCCCACGTCGCAGCCGGTTATAACACAAGGTCGACGTTAAAAACGCGTCTATAGGGCTCACCGGACAAAATTCCCAAGTTCACTTGGCACATCCTCTTTTAAGAACGCCTCAGGCACTCAGCAATGAACTCAGCCCTCTCCCGAGTGACGGCTACTGCCTCGAGAGTGGGTTGAAAGTACCTTGAAGCTTGAGTTAATATTCAATGAATACCAATCATAACCAAAAAGTCAGGATTAGTAGTATTTACCAGGGTCTCCACCTCGAAAAACGATTTGACACAAGGTCAATTTAAAGTAGGTTTAACGGCAAGACCGTACAAAAATTCCCAAGTTCCCCTCGGCACTTCCACCTTTTGGAGACGCCTAAGGCAATACACTCAGCACTCCCTCGAGAGTTTGGAATAATTTTGGAGACGCCTAAGGCAATACACACAGCACTCCCTCGAGAGTTTGGACTAATTTTGAAGACGCCTAAGGCAATACACTCAGCACTCCCTCGAGAGTTTGGACTAATTTTGTAGACGCCTAAGGCAATACACCTAACACTCCCCCGAGAGTTTGTACTAATTTTGAAGACGCCTAAGGCAATACACGTAACACTTCCTCGAGAGTTTGGGCTAATTTTGGAGACGGCTAAGGCAATACACATAACACTTCCTCGAGAGTTTGGACTAATTTTGGAGACGCCTAAGGCAATACACCTAACACTGCCCCGAGAGTTTGGATTAATTTTGGAGACGCCTAAGGCAATACACACAGCACTCCCTCGAGAGTTTGGACTAATTTTGTAGACGCCTAAGGCAATACACCTAACACTCCCGCGAGAGTTTGGACTAATTTTGGAGACGCCTAAGGCAATACACCTAACACTGCCCCGAGAGTTTGGATTAATTTTGGAGACGCCTAAGGCAATACACACAACACTTCCTCGAGAGTTTGGACTAATTTTGAAGACGCCTAAGGCAATACACCTAACACTCCCCCGAGAGTTTGGACTAATTTTGGAGACGCCTAAGGCAATACACCCAGCACTCCCTCGAGTGTTTGGACTAATTTTGGAGACGCCTAAGGCAATACACCCAGCACTCACTCGAGAGTTTGGACTAATTTTGGAGACGCCTAAGGCAATACACCCAGCACTCCCTCGAGAGTTTGGACTAATTTTGAAGACGCCTAAGGCAATAAACCCAGCACTCCCTCGAGAGTTTGGACTAATTTTGAAGACGCCTAAGGCAATACACCTAACACTCCCTCGAGAGTTTGGACTAATTTTGTAGACGCCTAAGGCAATACAACCAGCACTCCCTCGAGAGTTTGGACTAATTTTGGAGACGCCTAAGGCAATACACCTAACACTCCCCCGAGAGTTTGGACTAATTTTGAAGAAGCCTAAGGCAATACACTTAAAAATCCCCCGAGAGTTTGGACTAATTTTGGAGACGCCTAAAGCAATACACCTAACACTCCTCCGAGAGTTTGGACTAATTTTGGAGACGCCTAAGGCAATACACCTAACACTCCCTCGAGAGTTTGGACTAATTTTGGAGACGCCTAAGGCAATACACCCAGCACTGCCTCGAGAGTTTGGACTAATTTTGAAGACGCCTAAGGCAATACACCTAATACTCCCCCGAAAGTTTGGACTAATTTTGAACACGCCTAAGGCAATACACGTAACACTTCCTCGAGAGTTTGAACTAATTTTGGAGACGCCTAAGGCAATACACCTAACACTCCCGCGAGAGTTTGGACTAATTTTGGAGACGCCTAATGCAATACACCTAACACTGCCCCGAGAGTTTGGATTAATTTTGGAGACGCCTAAGGCAATACACCCAGCACTCCCTCTTTTGTTTGGACTAATTTTGGAGACGTCTAAGGCAATACATCCAGCACTCCCTCGAGAGTTTGGACTAATTTTGAAGACGCCTAAGGCAATACACCTAACACTCCCCCGAGAGTTTGGACTAATTTTGGAGACGCCTAAGGCAATACACCCAGCACTCCCTCAGTGTTTGGACTAATTTTGGAGACGCCTAAGGCAATACACCCAGCACTCACTCGAGAGTTTGGACTAATTTTGGAGACGCCTAAGGCAATACACCCAGCACTGCCTCGAGAGTTTGGACTAATTTTGAAGACGCCTAAGGCAATACACCCAGCACTCCCTCGAGAGTGTGGTCTAATTTTGGAGACGCCTAAGGCAATACACCTAACACTCCCTCGAGAGTTTGGACTAATTTTGGAGACGCCTGAGGCAATACACCCAGCACTCCCTCGAGAGTTTGGACTAATTTTGAAGACGCCTAAGGCAATACACCTAACACTCCCCCGAGAGTTTGGACTAATTTTGAAGACGCCTAAGGCAATACACATAAAATCCCCCGAGAGTTTGGACTAATTTTGGAGACGGCTAAAGCAATACACCTAACACTCCTCCGAGAGTTTGGACTAATTTTGGAGACGCCTAAGGCAATACACCCAGCACTGCCTCGAGAGTTTGGACTAATTTTGAAGACGCCTAAGTCAATACACCTAACACTCCCCCGAGAGTTTGGATTAATTTTGGAGACGCCTAAGGCAATACACCTAACACTCCCCCGAAAGTTTGGACTAATTTTGAACACGCCTAAGGCAATACACGTAACACTTCCTCGAGAGTTTGGACTAATTTTGGAGACGCCTACGGCAATACACCTAACACTCCCGCGAGAGTTTGGACTAATTTTGGAGACGCCTAAGGCAATACACCTAACACTGCCCCGAGAGTTTGGATTAATTTTGGAGACGCCTAAGGCAATACACCCAGCACTCCCTCGAGTGTTTGGAATAATTTTGGAGACGCCTAAGGCAATAAACCCAGCACTCCCTCGAGAGTTTGGACTAATTTTGAAGAAGCCTAAGGCAATACACCCAGCACTCCCTCGAGTGTTTGGACTAATTTTGGAGACGCCTAAAGCAATACACCTAACACTCCTCCGAGAGTTTGGACTAATTTTGGAGACGCCTAAGGCAATACACCTAACACTCCCTCGAGAGTTTGGACTAATTTTGGAGACGCCTAAGGCAATACACCCAGCACTGCCTCGAGAGTTTGGACTAATTTTGAAGACGCCTAAGGCAATACACTTAAAAATCCCCCGAGAGTTTGGACTAATTTTGGAGACGCCTAAGGCAATACACCTAATACTCCCCCGAAAGTTTGGACTAATTTTGAACACGCCTAAGGCAATACACGTAACACTTCCTCGAGAGTTTGGACTAATTTTGGAGACGCCTAAGGCAATACACCTAACACTTCCGCGAGAGTTTGGACTAATTTTGGAGACGCCTAATGCAATACACCTAACACTGCCCCGAGTTTGGATTAATTTTGGAGACGCCTAAGGCAATACACCCAGCACTCCCTCTTTTGTTTGGACTAATTTTGGAGACGTCTAAGGCAATACATCCAGCACTCCCTCGAGAGTTTGGACTAATTTTGAAGACGCCTAAGGCAATACACCTAACACTCCCCGAGAGTTTGGACTAATTTTGGAGACGCCTGGGCAATACACCCAGCACTCCCTCGAGTGTTTGGACTAATTTTGGAGACGCCTAAGGCAATACACCCAGCACTCACTCGAGAGTTTGGACTAATTTTGGAGACGCCTAAGGCAATACACCCAGCACTCCCTCGAGAGTTTGGACTAATTTTGAAGACGCCTAAGGCAATACACCCAGCACTCCCTCGAGAGTTTGGTCTAATTTTGGAGACGCCTAAGGCAATACACCTAACACTCCCTCGAGAGTTTGGACTAATTTTGGAGACGCCTAAGGCAATACACCCAGCACTCCCTCGAGTTTGGACTAATTTTGAAGACGCCTAAGGCAATACACCTAACACTCCCCGAGAGTTTGGACTAATTTTGAAGACGCCTAAGGCAATACACATAAAATCCCCGAGAGTTTGGACTAATTTTGGAGACGGCTAAAGCAATACACCTAACACTCCTCCGAGAGTTTGGACTAATTTTGGAGACGCCTAAGGCAATACACCCAGCACTGCCTCGAGTTTGGACTAATTTTGAAGACGCCTAAGTCAATACACCTAACACTCCCCCGAGAGTTTGGATTAATTTTGGAGACGCCTAAGGCAATACACCCAACACTCCCCGAAAGTTTGGACTAATTTTGAACACGCCTAAGGCAATACACGTAACACTTCCTCGAGAGTTTGGACTAATTTTAGAGACGCCTACGGCAATACACCTCTTTACTCCCGCGAGTTTGGACTAATTTTGGAGACGCCTAAGGCAATACACCTAACACTGCCCCGAGAGTTTGGATTAATTTTGGAGACGCCTAAGGCAATACACCCAGCACTCCCTCGAGTGTTTGGAATAATTTTGGAGACGCCTAAGGCAATAAACCCAGCACTCCCTCGAGAGTTTGGACTAATTTTGAAGACGCCCTAAGGCAATACACCTAACACTCCCCCGAGAGTTTGGACTAATTTTGGAGACGCCTAAGGCAATACACCCAGCACTCCCTCGAGTGTTTGGACTAATTTTGGAGACGCCTAAGGCAATACACCCAGCACTCCCTCGAGTGTTTGGACTAATTTTGGAGACGCCTAAGGCAATACACCCAGCACTCACTCGAGAGTTTGGACTAATTTTGGAGACGCCTAAGGCAATACACCCAGCACTCCCTCGAGAGTTTGGAATAATTTTGAAGACGCCTAAGGCAATACACCTAACACTCCCCCGAGAGTTTGGACTAATTTTGGAGACGCCTAAGGCAATACACCCAGCACTCCCTCGAGTGTTTGGACTAATTTTGGAGACGCCTAAGGCAATACACCCAGCACTCACTCGAGAGTTTGGACTAATTTTGGAGACGCCTAAGGCAATACACCCAGCACTCCCTCGAGAGTTTGGACTAATTTTGAAGACGCCTAAGGCAATACACCCAGCACTCCCTCGAGAGTTTGGTCTAATTTTGGAGACGCCTAAGGCAATACACCTAACACTCCCTCGAGAGTTTGGACTAATTTTGGAGACGCCTAAGGCAATACACCCAGCACTCCCTCGAGAGTTTGGACTAATTTTGAAGACGCCTAAGGCAATACACCTAACACTCCCCGAGTTTGGACTAATTTTGAAGACGCCTAAGGCAATACACATAAAATCCCCGAGTTTGGACTAATTTTGGAGACGGCTAAAGCAATACACCTAACACTCCTCCGAGAGTTTGGACTAATTTTGGAGACGCCTAAGGCAATACACCCAGCACTGCCTCGAGAGTTTGGACTAATTTTGAAGACGCCTAAGTCAATACACCTAACACTCCCCGAGAGTTTGGATTAATTTTGGAGACGCCTAAGGCAATACACCTAACACTCCCCGAAAGTTTGGACTAATTTTGAACACGCCTAAGGCAATACACGTAACACTTCCTCGAGTTTGGACTAATTTTGGAGACGCCTACGGCAATACACCTAACTCTCCCGCGAGAGTTTGGACTAATTTTGGAGACGCCTGGGCAATACACCTAACACTGCCCCGAGTTTGGATTAATTTTGGAGACGCCTAAGGCAATACACCCAGCACTCCCTCGAGTGTTTGGAATAATTTGGAGACGCCTAAGGCAATAAACCCAGCACTCCCTCGAGAGTTTGGACTAATTTTGAAGACGCCTAAGGCAATACACCCAACACTCCCCGAGAGTTTGGACTAATTTTGGAGACGCCTAAGGCAAGTGTTTGGACTAATTTTGAGACGCCTAAGGCAATACACCCAGCACTCCCTCGAGTGTTTGGACTAATTTTGGAGACGCCTAAGGCAATACACCAAGCACTCCCTCGAGAGTTTGGACTAATTTTGGAGACGCCTAAGGCAATACAGCACTCCTCGAGAGTTTGGACTAATTTTGAACACGCCTAAGGCAATACACCCAGCACTCCCTCGAGAGTTTGGACTAATTTTGGACACGCCTAAGGCAATACACCTAACACTCCCTCGAGAGTTTGGACTAATTTTGGAGACGCCTAAGGCAATACACCCAGCACTCCCTCGAGAGTTTGGACTAATTTTGAAGACGCCTAAGGCAATACACCTAACACTCCCCCGAGAGTTTGGACTAATTTTGAAGACGCCTAAGGCAATACACTTAAAAATCCCCCGAGAGTTTGGACTAATTTTGGAGACGCCTAAAGCAATACACCTAACACTCCTCCGAGAGTTTGGACTAATTTTGGAGACGCCTAAGGCAATACACCTAACACTCCCTCGAGAGTTTGGACTAATTTTGGAGACGCCTAAGGCAATACACCCACACTGCCTCGAGAGTTTGGACTAATTTTGAAGACGCCTAAGTCAATACACCCTAACACTCCCCGAGAGTTTGGACTAATTTTAAACGCCTAAGGCAATACACCTAACACTCCCGCGAGAGTTTGGACTAATTTTGAGACGCCTAAAGCAATACACCTAACACTGCCCCGAGTTCGGATTAATTTTGGAGACGCCTAAGGCAATACACCCAGCACTCCTCGAGTGTTTGGACTAATTTTGGAGACGCCTAAGGCAATAAACCCAGCACTCCCTCGAGAGTTTGGACTAATTTTGAAGACGCCTAAGGAAATACACCTAACACTACCCCGAGAGTTTGGACTAATTTTGGAGACGCCTAAGGCAATACACCCAGCACTCCCTCGAGTGTTTGGACTAATTTTGGAGACGCCTAAGGCAATACACCCAGCACTCACTCGAGAGTTTGGACTAATTTTGGAGACGCCTAAGGCAATACACCCAGCACTCCCTCGAGAGTTTGGACTAATTTTGGAGACGCCTAAGGCAATACACCCAGCACTCCCTCGAGTGTTTGGACTACTTTTGGAGACGCCTAAGGCAATACACCCAGCACTCCCTCGAGTGTTTGGACTAATTTTGAAGACGCCTAAGGCAATACACCCAGCACTCCCTCGAGAGTTTGGACTAATTTTGGAGACGCCTAAGGCAATACACCTAACACTCCCCCCCGAGAGTTTGGACTAATTTTGAAGACGCCTAAGGCAATACACTTAAAAATCCCCGAGTTTGGACTAATTTTGGAGACGCCTAAAGCAATACACCTAACACTCCTCCGAGAGTTTGGACTAATTTTGGAGACGCCTAAGTCAATACACCTAACACTCCCCCGAGAGTTTGGACTAATTTTGGAGACGCCTAAAGCAATACACCTAACACTGCCCCGAGAGTTTGGACTAATTTTGAAGACGCCTAAGGCAATACACCTAACACTCCCCCGAGAGTTTGGACTAATTTTGTAGACGCCTAAGGCAATACACCTAACACTCCCTCGAGAGTCTGGACTAATATTGAAGAAAATACCATTCCCAATTAAAGGTTAGGATTAATTTAGCCTGCAGCTGTATCAGCTGCTAATTATATGATGGAGATTTGCATACGAATATAGCAGTAACATTGTGTGGCTTTTCGTTTTCAATGTTTAAGCTTCAACTTTTTCTTTTTGCTGGCATAATCAGTGTTTTATTTTTTTTCGCTGACGTTTTCAAAGTTCCAGTTAGAATCATCTTACTCTCTGATGCTTTCCTTTCCCGAACTTCGATCGTAATTTCTTTTATAGCTTTTTTTTTTTTTCCTTTTATTTTTATTTTCTTGTATTGTATGGCTATCATGGTTTTTGTTCATTCCTCGCTGCAGATTAAGTGTTCCGGGCCGAAAGTAAGCTTTTGTCGAAGTTGCAAATTCCTGATATTGATGTTAAAATTATTAGCGTAGAGTTGATTTTTGTTCAAAATATTGACCGACTTTGTTCGGCATGCAGCGACATATCCAATACCGTGTAACATAGGAAAAAAAAAAAAAAAAAAAAAAAAAAAAAAAAAAAAAAAATAGTCAAGAAAATGAGGCCCATTATAGACGATCGACTGTAATATTCGCAATAGTAGCAGTAACAGTATCAATGATTATAGGACGAAGATTCTACGAGGGAAAAATTATGAACAAAGAAAGTTCGAGAAGAGGAGAAATTTAACAGAGAATAACATAAAGAATAAATTAAATAAAAAGAATCGAAATGTAAGAGGAAGTCGGGAGGGGGCGGGTGGTTTTGGAAAGAAATTTAAAGCAAAAAGGTAGAGATAGATAGATAGATAGATAGATAGATAGATAGACTGAGATAGATAATTAACAGGCTGAGATCGATAATTAACAGACTGAGATAGATAGATAGATAGATAGATAGAAACAGAATGATTTAGATAGAAAATTAACAGGCATAGATATATAGATTGATAGATACATACATAGATACATCGATAGACATCGATAAGGATAGATAATTAACAAAATGAAATAGATAGATAATTAAAAGACTGAGATAGATAGATAGATAGATAGATAGATAGATAGATAGATAGATAGATAGATATTGATTATCATTATAAGTTAGATAGATCACGCTAGAAAAAAACGCTTCCCCCAAAGAAACTGTAACTAAGGTCCGCTCAGCATAGTTGCAGTATAAACCACAGTTAGGCTGTGTGGGTTTTGAGCAAACAAAAATTGTGCTGGAGCAGGCGTCTGCAATAGGGATTGCCTAACCGGCCTAGTAGACGGCTATCCTCGGATAGAAGTGGTCTATTATTATTATTATTATTATTATTATATTTCTGAGTCGAGTTATTATTATTATTTATATTTTTCGGTATGTTGTTCTCATCTTTGTTGCCATATTCACGATGTTTCGGACGTTATACGGTCCAGCCTTCTGCAGGTGATTGGAATTTCATACTGAACACTTTATTACGCTCACCGGGGATATTGTTCTGGTTCCACGTGCCATGCCTTTTTTGGATGTTTCAGTATGAGTTACCTCCCTTTACCTCAACTGTCCACGTTTTTGTTTATCTCTACTGTAGCCAGGTGTTAAGTTCAATATCGATAGATGAACAAATTGAAATAGATAGATAGATAGATAGATAGATAGATAGATAGATAGATATGGTTAGATAGATAGATAGATAGATAGATAGATAGATAGATAGATAGATAGATAGATAGATTGAAATGGTTAGATAGATAGGTAGATAGGTAGATAGATGAACAGAATGAAATGGTTAAATAGATAGATAGATAGATAGATAGATAGATTTGAACAGAATAGATTTGAACAGAATAGATTAAATATCTAAAAAGAAAGTAAGAAGCGAAAATTCGAAATGTTAAAACTTTTACATATTATTATGGATTTTTATTAATGGACGGCAAATAATAGAAATCATGTTTCTCTGATTTTTAATTTTTTTTTTGTATTTCTTCTTTTTTTGCTTTCCTCATTGTTGCTCGTCTTCATATTCCTCATTTAATTTCCAGTTTTCCGAAATTACCATTCCTAATCACATGACTGTATCCATAGTTTATCATCTTTTGATTTGCTTGTAATAGTCTTTGGTTTCCATGTTACTCCTCGTCGCTGTCTGTTGTTTCTTGTGCATTTTGCTCTACTCCGCATTCCATCAACTGTCCTCACTGCATCATCCCATCCATCTCTAGACATACAGACAATATGGACAGTATTATATCCGATGGAGGCCTTGAATGACAGGTATTATTCATTCGCCGTAATGGCTTCTGCCTCGGCCGCGGCTCTATCAAAGAATTGGGAATTTGCATCTACGCCATTAGGCTTTATTAACTATCTTCCTCGCTGCCGACAGGAGAGAGTTTCCCTCGGTAGATATCTTTGGTTCGTAACACTGATTATATCTTTTATCTATCTCCACGGTTTGATTTATTTCTATCTTTCTTTGTCTATTTTCTACTCCTTATCTTTTCTATTTCTTTCTTTCTTTTCTATTTCTTTCTTTCTTTCTTTCTTTCTTTCTTTCTTTTATCTTCGTTCAGCCTTCTCAATGTCTTTCTTTATCTATCTCCACGGTTTGCTTTATTTCTTTCTTTCTTTGTCCCTTTTCTACTCCTTGTCTTTTCTTCCTTTTTCTTTCTTTCTTTCTTTCTTTCTTTCTTTCTTTCTTTGTTCATTATCTACTCCTTGTCTTTTTCTTCTTTCTTTCTTTCTTTCTTTCTTTCTTTCTTTCTTTCTTTCTTTCTTTCTTCAATATGTCCATTATCAATAGTTTTCTCCTCCAATTTTTAAATCCATTATTTCGATATTTCTATATTGTTTCTTTCTATTTGTTTTCTTTTTTCTCTTATTTTCAGTTGTCATTTTTCTTCTTTCTTTTTCCATCTATCTATCTATCTATCTATCTATCTATCTATCTATCTATCTATCTCATTCTGTTTCTATCTATCTATCTATCTATCTATCTATCTATCTATCTATCTATCTATCTATTAGTTCACTTTTTAAAATCCTTTATGGCTTATTTTCCTTTTCCTCTTCTTTCTTTACTTTTTCCTTTTTTCTCTTTTCTTTCTTCTCTTTTCTTTTTATTTCACTAATCACTTTTATTTTTTGCTTCTTTCTTTTCTCTTTCTTTCTTTCTTTCTTTCTTTCTTTCTCTTTTTCATTCTTTTCACACTTTCTTTCCCTATTTCCATTATTGTCCTCCTTTTCTTTCTTTCTTTCTTTCTTTCTTTCTTTCTTTCTTTTTATATTTCTTTCCCCACTGTCTCTATTTTACTTTCTTTCTTTCTTTCTTTCTTTCTTTCTTTCTTTCTTTCTTTCTTTCACATTTTTGTTGTGGTAGGATCCACCTAATTTGCGTAGTGGAGTACAGACTATATAAATATGGTTGGTACCGGGAAGAGAGAGAGGAATCAAGAGATTCACTCTCAGTCGAACTCTCTGCATTTTGCAGTGAGGGACCCGGACGAGGCTTTGCCGAGAGGCAGGGTTTCGTCCGGGGTGGTAGACAGGCCTTGAACCCGTCGAGGCGGGTTCAGAAAGGCCATATTTTGGGCCGAGCCTATGGGATAGATAAATACAGGAATCAAGAGATTCAACCAGAGACTCTGCCCGACTGCGACTCAGTCAACACATTCTCCAGTAACGGTCTTACCAGGAATATACAAAAGACTATATGCAAATATTGTGTACACTTTCTTTTTTCAATACATTTTGTTCTAAGTACATTTTGTGTTGAATTATTATTCCATGCATTAGTCAAGTTTCAAGAATTTGAAAAGAAGATCCAACGATACCTGACGCATTCTGTAGCAAAGTACCAGTTCTCGTCTAAGACTTTCATTGACCATTTTTCTCTCTTCGTCTCATTAGATTCCCTAAATATCTATCCATATTCCCATTAACTGCTTTCTCTGCCACCATCACTCCATCGAAAATTGTCGTACAGGGACCCATTATTATATTTTTCCTTCTTCGTTTCGTCCTTTCTTTCGCTTCGGGAAAAAAATTAATTAGAACTTTGTTGAGTCGGCCTTTTTGTCCACCGCATTGTCAAACATAACAAAGTTAAACACAGGCATAGACAGACAGACAGATAGACAGACAGGCAGACGGTATCAGTAACAGTGAAAAAATGACATGCATTGAAGGACTCATATACAAACGGTTCAAAAATAGACAGGTCTCTTAAGTATTTTTGATGCACTCTGAATATGTGTGTGTGTGTGAGTTTGTGTGTGTGAGTTTGTGTGTGCGTGTGTCGAGCGTTGTGCAAGAAGTGACTGACAAATTGACAAGTATAGGGACATATACGTCAGAACTTATGAAAATACACCCGTAGATCATTTCGTCATTGATAAAATTACACACAGAATATATAAAATATAAGACAGCGGTGATATACCGGAAGATCTAAGTAGATCCACTTTTATAGCACTACCTAAGAGGCCATGAGCAAAATAATGCGAACTCTGTAATTAGCCTAATGGGCCACATGGCAAAACATATCATCCGAAATCTGATGAATAGAGCTCTTATGCAGAATCATACCGAAAATAGGACAAGAACAGTGCGGGTTTGTTAAAGACACTGGAACAAGGAATGCAATATTTATGTTCAAAAGGATATAAGAAAAAATACAATACAAATGAAAAACTAAGTAAAGATTTTTAGATTATGCAAAAGCTTTTGAAGAACGTCACAAAGAACTATTTGAACTGTTTGGTAAGCTTCATTTATTTGGGAAGTATATTAGAATAATCCAGAACCTATACTAGGAGAAGACTATATTAATTGAAGATTAATTCAGTCAATACAAAAACAAACAGAAAGGACGTAAAACAACGAGGTGCCTTCTCACCGGATTTATTAAACTGTATAGTAAAACAGCATTGGGAGGGTTACAAGTTATACAATGATTCATTATTAACGGCCACAATCTTAACATCATTATATATGCAAATAACACGGTGTTGATAGCAAACAAAGAAAGGAACCTACATGAAGTCCCACAGAAGGTAGTAAAAGAAAGCAAGAAGAAAGGAAGAATGTATGGTTGTCATCAATTCGAACAGTGATCCGTGAACATCGAGTTGGAACCTCCGAAATCATGCAAATACAGTCACTTAAGTATCTAGGAAGTGTTTTAACGGAGGACGAAAAAAGATGCCTTCCAAAAATTAAACAAAGTATTAAGAAACAGGAAGATTCCGTTAGAAACAAAGAAAAGAGTATTGAACTGTTATGTAATATCATTATTTACATTGTTCGGACGATTGTCCTCATCATTATCACTGGATATAACGAACTCTTTTATCCATTGTGCCATCTTCTTATCCCTCTTGCCTTGTCCTGTGAGTGTCAAGTTCTCCAAGCCCTCATTACGAGCCCTGAGAATTTAAACTGTCTCATTTGTATTCCAAGTATGTCGCTTTTTTTGTTTTCCTTTTTGCGAAAACTTCGTTATTACTCATATGTTTAATCCATGGTATCCACAGATCCCTTTCTTAGAAATGCATTTCTGTTGCTTCAAGTTTCTTCTACATCTGTGAGGAGGATTAAGGACAAACACATATGTAGGGAAAAATACTGGTATATTTGAAGAGGTATTTAACAACAGAGTGATTAGTAATAACAAACGCAGGTTAGTAGTAACAATCAACAAGAGTCTAAAGTCCAACGGTAACTTCCGGTAAAATTGAGTTAGATCCAGTGAAAGGACCTAAAGAGTGTGAGTTTAATACCCGGTTAAGGCAGTGGAGAACTTGGAGAGGGAAATAAACGGGAGATAACTGATAACTGACATCCATTAAACATGGCACGCTGAAGTAGAACAGTCTATCCCGGTGAGCGAAACAAAGAGTTCAGTTCGACATTCCAACTACCTGAAGATGGCCGGGGCGTACAACGGCTGAAACGTTGTAATAAATATGGCGACAAAGATGCGGACAATAATGTATATAATGTACATAATACCACATCTCAGAAGTATACACAGATATGTAATATCAGTTCTCCTATATGGCAGTGGATGCTTGACAACTTCCTCACAGATGAAGAAGAGACTTGACGCAAGAAAAAGAAAGAAAAAAATACTGAATTCTTACGTAATATGAGTTCCCTCCTATGGCAGTGAATGCTTGACAACATCTTCACAGATGATGAAGAGACTTGACGCAAGAGAAACAAAAAAAAATTACTTAACTCTTTCGTAATATCAGCTATGTAATATGTAATCTCCTATAGGGCAGTGAATGCTGGACATTCTCCTCACAGATGAAGAAAAAACTTGAAGCAACAGAAACGTATTTCTAAGAAAGGAATCTGTGGATACCATGGATTAAACACTTGAGTAACAACAAAGTTTTAGCAAAAAGGAAATCAAAAAAGCGTCATACTTGGAATAAAAATATGATAGGAGACGTCACATAGACGACACATAGCCCCAAAGTGGTAATGTACGATTTAGGGTTTGCTTTGTTTTATTTTACCACATATCAACCTCAATGCCTGTTGAGATGTTGGGAGTGTTCCCGCGTGCGTGTGTTGAAATAAGGACAAATACATATGTAGGGAAAAATACTGGTATATTTGAAGAGGTATTTAACAACAAAGTGATTAGTAATGACGAACGCAGGTTAGTAATAACAATTAGCAAGAGTCTACAGTCCAACGGTATCTTCCGGTAGAGAGACGGAAGTGTAATGGTCACCTGATCTCTTAGATCTCCTCAGAACTCTCTAGCATTATCCTATATCGTAGAGAGATCAGTCCATTCTCATGAGAAGGTGGGTGGCCCCAACAATGCCGATAAGATTTTTGTTGCTGGTAATATTTTTTTACAAAATTGTATTGCTGGTATTAAAACCTATTTTTACACTTTCATAGGATTTTGACTCCAGTTTAGGGGTTAATTATTTACCCATAGCTGGAACCCTAACAGGTCAGGGTGTCCCTGGGAACACCAGCAATTAAGAGGTGGTTCTACACTCCTCAAAACCTCCTGATCAGAGCCCTTGCTGCCGGATGTAGTCTATCGTCATAGCCAGGACGGGTAATGTTCGAAACAAATATTATATATAAAATAATATAATATATAAAATCTTGAACGAAAAACCTAACAACGCTCCAGATATTTTAGGCCTAAATCCCGATTTATAATTTCATTTTTTTTTACCGCTAAAATGAAAAGACTTTTCAATATTCGTGTTTGCTTATTTATTTACTAATTCGTAATTTGTCTTGCTTTCTAGTGTTTTTCTTTACATAACGCTTTATGTCAATATATATCTAAAATTCTGAGATTTGCGTTAGTTCGTCTGTCCGTTACACCCTCTAAAATACCTATATATTGACTGATCGAAAGCAAAATTTGGGCAGAAGTGCAAACAGGTAAGTGCGTGCAAAGTAAAGTTGGTTTGGTTTGGTTTGTATTCTTTTACGGTATATCAACGTCAATGGGTCATTTAATGCACACAACTTATTTTTTCCTGGTAATATTTTTGTTTTGTCAAAAATCTATTTTGAATATTATTTTTTCCTCAAAAATGTATAGCTGGTAATTTTATTTTTTCAGAAACGTATAGCTAGTAATCTTTTTTTTTCAAAAATGTATAGCCAGGAACACTATACTTTCAAAAGAAAAAAACGTACAGCTGGTAATATTATTTTTTAAAAAACGTATTATCAGAGGCGTTGCTGTTTGACGTTGTTTATCGTCTTACCCAGGAAGCGGATGTAGTTTATCGTCATACCCAGAACGCGGATGTAGTCTGAGGGTTAAGTATTTGCCCATAGCTGGGACCCAGAAGTATTGAAACAAAATGGCTATTTTTGTAGTGATTTTATAACATATTTATGTTATAATTTTCGAATAAATAATTATATATATATATATATATATATATATATATATATATATATATATAAGTGCATGGCAGAAATCCTTCATTTTTGCATGTTTCATTAAAAATGACAGACAAGTTACTAAGATTAAGCTTTTTATTTAATTTTTGACTGTATGTTCGCTCCCGTTGTTATTTACTTTCGGGAGAAATAGTCGAATTTAGTGGTCTATAAGGTGGTTAAGGGAGCCATTGTTAATTAGTTGCCTGTTTTACATTATTGAGTTCTTTAAGGAAGAGTAGTCGACAAGATGAATTCTGGTGTGCTCTTTTTAAGATTATTTAAACACACACACAAACTGACCACACTCCATCTGAAACATACTAGTAGAAAACACAAGCATAATAACCTTATCCACTTATAAAAAAAGATTAAAAATAATGGAAGCCCTAAAAATAAAAAATAAAATGCTTACGCTCAAGAATATTAATTATGAACACGGCCACAATGTGCTGTGTTCGGAAAATAAAACATCTCTATAACACTAAACGCATACACACAACGCAAACACCCAATTAAAATGCAAAAATAAAATCATCCTTGATAATGGCTAAAAGTATAGCCGAAAGCACTCAGAATCATAGAACATTTGAACAATTTCTACTCACTCTGTGTCTGTTGTCGAACGCAAGAAAAATTAAATAAAAGTTTTATCGTGGTACCTTATCTGTCGTTTTTAATGAAACACACACACACACACACACACACACACACACATATATATATATATATATATATATATATAGTGCATTTAGCCAGCAATCCTTCATTTATGCATGTTTATAAAATAACTAGTTATATTAAAAGTTACTACGATTAAGCATTTTTGACTGTATGTTCAGTATCGTTGTTATTTACTTTGGGGAGAAATAGTCTAATTTGGTGGTCTATAAGGTGGTTAGGGTTATATATATATATATATATATATATATATATATATATATATTTATATATTTAAATAAAACAGACCACTTTAAGGTTCCATGTAATAAATTATTTCACCACAGCCCTTCTAAAGGACTGCGGATCATCAGACTTGACTTCCAAACAAAAAATGAAAAAAAAAACAAATATATATATATATATATATATATATATGATTTCAACCAACGGGAGAGAGTTCCACATGTGGGAAGTGCGCCAAAAGAAACTCTTGGGATAGAAGTAGAGCTTAGATTTAGTTATTTCAACAGTAAAATTGTGTGGTTTATTTTCCAATGCAGTAGCACATTCAAATTAATGTAGTCGGGTCACAAGGAAAAAAGCTTGACAGAGCAGCTCCCATGGAAATATTTTCAGAAAAGACAGAGAGAAGCCACGTATATATATATATATATATATATATATATATATATATATATAAGTAACAAAAATCTTGGTAATCCGTATGGATAATCCCAAGGAGGATAAAATCCTGAGAGCTCAATGTTAATTCAGAGCGAATAATTTAATTTAAAGAAAAACAAACCACTTTAAAGGTCCCATTAGTTATAATTTATTTCACCAGAGAATTTTATTTTCTCTGGATCTTCTGTTTCATTTTGTAAAGGTGAAACAAAAAATGAATTTAAAATTTACACTTTTCTTTTACAGAGTAAATTTTAAATTCATTTTTCGTTTCACCTTTGAAAGTGAAGTCTGAAGATCCAGAGAAAAAAAAATTTTCTGGTGAAATAAATTATAACTAATGGAGCCTTTTGTAGTGGTCTGTTTTTCTTTTAAATTATATATATATATATATATATATATATATATATATATATATATATATATATATATAAAATGAAGGAAGAGGTTATAGTAGTTCCAACGAGAGAAAAAGTGTGTATATTAAAAAGAAGAGAGAAGCTGCAACCGTTTTTGGTTTTAATGTGGATTTTGAAAAAAAATATATATTATGCTTTATTTTCCGTAATTTCGCTACACGCGTTTCCGGTCGCGCGACCTTCATCAGACAAAGAGTGGATATTTCCACATATTATTAAAATAAATTAATTTTTCTCATGTTTTTCGATGTTAAATATTCTCGATATTAGATATTCTCTTTTTTTGTGTGTTAGTGACCCAAATGTCTTCCTTGAACTATTATATATCTGGCTAGCAATCTCTTTTTTATACGTGTTTCGATAATACTCTTTGTGTTTTTACAAACCTTATGTTGGGAAAAAAAAATCTTGTACGAACACAAGCGGCACACTGTCAATCGTCCTTAACGAAACTCTCTCTCTCTCTCTCACACACACACACACACACACACACACGCGCGCGCACACATATTCATATATATAAATATATATATTATAGCGAATAAGTAACACAGACAATTGTTCTGTAAGAGGAATGGACGTGCATTGTTCGTCTAAAATTCAGCTTTCTTTCTCATTCGACGAACTACGCCGGTCTTTGCTGTTTGAGTGAAGGCATTTAGCAGATCTTGCGTAAAATGACAGTCTACTTATAGAACCAATTGGCCAAGCAAACGGAGACGTACTTAGTGGACTGTGATGCCAACCAAAATAATGCTATAAATATCTTTACTAATGTTGTCTGCATGCTAGATACGCTACTCGAATTAAACATCAGCCAGCCATATTTCTCGTTCTTTTCGCCTGCGTCGTGTGCAGACATAATGTCATATTTCTCGGACTCATAAAAAAAAAGGTGAATTTTATAAAACAATCTTGTTCCTTAAGTTTTTCTTCATTTCCTCCCACTCTATTCTCCTCCTTATCCTCTTGCTCACGTAATTTTCCATGTTTTCTTTTTTTCCGTTCTGCTGTTCTATCTTTCAGTCTTTCCTTTTCATTTCCACTGTGGCTTCTCTCCGAACAATTCTGCCCTCGTAATTTCTTTCTTTCTTACTTTCTTTCTTTCTTTCATTCTTTCTTTCTTTCTTTCTTTCTTTCTTTCTTTCTTTCAGTCTGTCTTTCTAATTACTATTCCCTTTTACCAATTCATTCTTTATTTCTTTTACTATTCACTTGTGTCTGTTCTTCCCTTCTTTTTTTCTTTCTTACTTTTTTTTCTTTCTTACTTTTTTTTCTTTCTTTCTTTCCCTTTTTTTTGTTACTCTACTCATGTGCGTGTTCTTTGTCTGTCTCTCTCTCTTTCTTTGTCTGTCTTCTGTCTCTCTTTCTTTATCTGTCAGTCTGTCTCTCTTTCTTTGTCTGTCTGTCTGTCGTTTTTTCTATGTTTTGCTATTACCTTGTGCCAATTCTTTTTCTTTCTTTCTTTCTTTCTTTCTTTCTTTCTTTCTTTCTTTCTTTCTTTCTTTTACTATCATCTTGTCCCTGTTCTTTCTTTTACTATTCTATTGTGCTTCTTCTCTCTCTATTTCTTTCTGTCTTTCTTTGTTATTCTTCTTGTGGGCCAACGCTTTCCTTGAGATTTCGTTTTTCTTTCTTTCTTTCTTTCTTTCTTTCTTTCTTTCTTTCTTTCTTTTACACTTCCCTTGTTCCAATTCGATCTTTTCTTTCTTTACTATTCTTTCTGGCGTGATTTCTTTCCTTTACCCCTCCCTTGTACCAATTCATTCTTTCCTTCTTTTTTCTTTCTTTTAGTATTCTCTTGTGTCTGTTCTTTCTTTCTTTCTTTCTTTCTTTCTTTCTTTCTTTCTTTCTTTCTTTCTTTGTTATTCTTTTTCATTTCGACTCTATCTTCTCCCAGGCTTTCTTTTATCTTTCTTTGTGATTGTGTAGCGCCGGTCTATCAGATCAAAACTTTCACAGTCCTCTTCAGAACCCACAGTGTTTCAACGTTATTTAACCGTAAGCCTGAAGGCAAAAATGATAGATGAAGACGACTATAGACTACCAAGCGAGCTTGAGTAAATGGTTGCCGAGACAGAATTCAGGAAAGATAACAAAAAACAAAAGCTACAAAGAAAAGGAAAATGTGGAGAGTCGTGATCTTAAATTTCATGAAAGGACACGGTACATAGAAGAAGAAGAAGCTTGCATCAATGATGTTGGTCTTGTGGTGATGGTGGTGGGGTGCTTGTTTTCCAGCAAGAATCAAGACGTCGAACTCTCTGCTTTGGGGATGAAGGGGAACAGAAGTCGTGGACAGGCCCAACCCCGTGTGTGCGGGTCTACGAAGAATTTTTGCCTGAGCCCACGAGCTCGGATCGCCCCACATAAAAATGTGGCTTGTGCCACATCCTTCCTTGTGGGGAGAAAGGATTTCCAGCAAACATCAAGACGTCGAACTCTCTGCTTTCGGGCAGAGGAGGAACGCAGACGACACTCTGCCCTTCGCCATAGCCTCGTCTTGGGAGGTGGACAGGTTCGACTCTGTGTATGAGGGTCTAAGGGTAATTTTTGCCCGAGAATACGAGTTCGGATCGCCCCACATAAAAATCGGTCTTGTGCCATATCCTGCATCGTAGGAAGGTCGGGTAAATACCGGCTTTCTTTCCAGTGTAGGCTTGAGCAAGCATCAAGACGTCGAACTCTCTGCTTTCGAGCAGAGAGGAACCCAGACGAGTCTATGCCGAATGACAGAGTCTCGTCTAAGAAGGTGGTCAGGCTCGAACTCGTGTATGCGGGATCTGCTGATTAGGCAAGCATCAAAACGTCGAACTCTCTGCCTTTGGCACAGAGGAACCTTGATGACGCTAAGTCGAAGTGCAGTGTCTTGTCTGGGGAGATAGACAAACCCAACACCGTGTATGCGAGGGTCGACGGAGAATTTTTGCCCGAGCCTACGGGCTCGGAATACCTCACATAACAATCGGCCTTGTACCACATCCTGCTACGTGGGGAGGTCGGTCAAATACTAGCTGCTTTCCATCTTCAGACGAACTTGTATCTTTCTTGTTTAAAATAAACCGTTATACTTTGTAAGTTGGCGTTCTAGTTTTTATTTTTAATAACCACCCCTGACAACATTACAAAAGAACCCCAAACTGAGTAAAGCGTTTGCGCCACCCCATTCTCATAAGAAGACTGTTTGTAATCAGGTTTTGTTTTCTAGATTTTCTTGCCATTACAGACAGAGACATAAATTATACGAATCGTCTTAAAAACAAGATCGTGACGATAACGTATATTTGAAAAGTGACAGTAGATGAGTTCTTGGTTATCGTTCATTTCTCGAAAGATTCCTGAATTTAATTACCGACCATCTTCGAGAAAATAAGACGAAACATCCCGCTAGTTTTTTTTTTTTTTTTTCAGTAGTCGTGTTAGCAAGTCAATAAACAAAGCAAAAACTTAAAAAACAAAAAAACAAATCATGGACAACAAAGAAGACGAATTCTATTCAACTTTGTCACTTCTTTGCTTTTATTTATTTAGCTACATTATTTTTACTGTGGCACCAGCTAAATAACAATTTCTGCTGTTGTAGGTAACCCATGAAATCCTTTACACTCACAGGAAACAGGTAATCTTTTTATAACACCTTCCGCTCGTTAAAATGTCCGCTTCCATAGACTTTCATATATTATCTGTTACTTATCATCAGAAATTAGATTTGTGTTCTGTCGTGAAAAATCGACGTATATGAAAGTGAATCAGTTATAATTACTTCTATGTGCCGTGTCTCTTCAGGACGTGGGCGATCATGACTCTTCCCAACTTCCTGTTACTCGTAACTCTTGGCAGTGTTTATCTTTTTTGCTATCTCTCCTAGTCCCTGTTCTGCTTCCATTCACACAAGCACGGCCGGATTAATCTCTGCTTTCCTCTATATCTCTCGCCTTCAACATGTCTTGCGTGTGTTATATTTTCCAAGCTCTCTTTCCTTATAATTTGCATAAGAAATTTAAGCTCTCTTTTCTTTTCTTTTTTTAAATATAAGCGTCCTTTTTGAGTCTATTTTCTCTAAAACTTTTTCGCTTCTCACTTGTCCAGTCTAATGTATTCTCAGCATCCTTCTGTAGAGCCACATTTCTGCTACTTGAAGTCTTTTTTTAATCCGTGAGGAGATTTTCCAACATTCATTACTATATAGGAGGATCGTTATTACATAAAAGTTCAGTGCTCTTTTCTTGTTTCTTAGTACTTTGATTAGGTTTTTGGAAGTTATCTTTTGTTATTCCTATGTGCTTCGGATTTCGGTGTCACATTTTCCCTTCTTTCTTAAAACATTTCTTCTGTTAAAACCTTTTTTTGCACTTGCTGGACTTTGGTACCTCCATTTCTTAGCTCGTGTCTCGTGTTGATCCTTTTGCTGTTGATACGTTGTTTAATTAATTTATAGATTCCTCTGTCCTCGTTTTCCTATCTTCTGGAGGGGTGCCTGTAGTTTCAATTCCGTGTCTGCTATCGACTCGGTGTCATCTGCATTATCTAATGTTGTTAAAACTGTGAGTGCTAATAACGAACACTGAAGGAATTCTAATTCTCCTCTAGGAGAATTAGAATTCACAAGAAAGGTTGAATAAATCCAATGAAAATGCATTTCCTTGTTTTACACTCTTTTCCATTTTTGTGTATTTAATGAATTCATTTTCTATCCGTGTGTAGGCGGCTTGCTTCCAGTATAATTTCAGTATTAACCGAATATCCTACCTCCCAAAATCAAGCTTACCTAGCAGTTCAAATAGTTCTTTAAGACTTGCGTCATCAAACGCTTTTGCATAATCCATAAGACGTTTGTACAGAGGCAATCTTCCTTCAGTTACTTTTGAGATCATACGATTTATACAGTATTTTACTTACGCATTTTTCTGCCCTTAAAGAGTGGGTTTTTTTTTTTTTAATATTTTCTATATATTTTATTTTTTTTTAATAAATTTTATGCGTTGTGACAGCAACTCGCTATCCCCAAAATGGAGTTCCAGGAATAAAGCGTGTGGCTTCAGAAAGGGTCTACTTTGAAGGAGATTAAATACCAAACTGATATTTATTTTCATACTACCAGTCTCGATATCTTTTAATAAAGCTATATATATATATATATATATATATATATATATATATATATATGTTAGCAAGGTCTATTTTACTGTTTTTAAACTATAATTCTCCATGATCTTCTTTCGTACGTTCAAATCTGCTTGATGCGTATCCAAATGTAAACAAATGACGTCACACATTATGAAATGGACAATTATTTTGACATTTTTTATGTTTATTAAAAAATGATTTAAAATATATATTTCTAGTATTTCATATATATATATATATATATATATATATATATATATATATATATATATATATGTATTTGTGTGTTTCTATATTTCTGAAATGAGGTATTGAGATTATTTACATTGTAACTATTGTCCCCATCTTTATTGTCATGTTCACGACGTTTCTGCCGTTTTATGCTCCGGCCTTCTACAGGTGATTGCAATTTCGAACTGAACCCTTTATTTCGGCCACCGGGGTATATTGTTCTAGTTCCACGTGTCATGCCTCTTCCAGATGTCTCAGTTATCTTCCTTTGACTTAACTCTATAAATAAAACGGCCCAACCGTCATGAAAATGACAGTAAAGATGAGGACAACAGTCCGAAGAAAATAAATAATGCAAATAATATATGTGCATGTGTGTTAATAATTTCCTTCTCAAAAAAGGCAATAAAACCACTAAGACGCAAGCGCTTACTGAGTGATAGAGGGTATGTGAGAAGAAAAACAACACTATTGAGAAGAGAGAACAATAAAAACTCAGGAATTAAGATTTGTTGGTTGATTTTGTTTAGCGACATATCAACACCTCTATGGGTTATTTAATGCCGGAATCTAAATCTTTCGGAACAGTTTTATGACTTCAAATAAAATATATATTATTAACACAATTGTATGCCTTCAACAACAGATAAAATGTATTGTTGGTCATTTTGTTATAAATACATATTATTGGTAATTTTACTATAGTGTTGGTTGATTTTATGGGTTATTTAATGCCAAAATGTAAATGTTTTGAATACATTTTTATGGCTTTAAATAAATATATTTTGAGCGCAATTGTATATAACTTTAAGTGTATTTTTGGTCATTTTTTATATAAAAACGTATTACAGGTATTTTACTTGACGAATGTATTTTTATACATTCAGGGTATTTTGTTTTTGTATTGTGTGGGTTCACTATTTGCCCATAGCTGGGACCCTAACAGGTGATACCATCCGAGTCAGAGTGGACCTGGGAACCAGATCAACTAAGCAGTGTATTCCAGGCTCCACAAAATCCTCCAATCTCCCAATCAGAGGCCTAAATTTAGTTATCATCAGAGTAATTAAGAAGAGAAAAGATGAGGAATGACATTACATTTACATTTTTGAAGTTGACCGGGAAGCAAGAAGACAAAAGAGAGTTACACAAGCGGGAAGTGCGAGAAAAGAAACTGATATCATAGAAGTTACAGCTGCACCTAGCTAAGTCAACTGTAAATTGATCAACTTCGATGATCATAAGAAAACCGGTGTTTCAACCTGATACGGCCTTAAAAATCTCATAACCGTATATTATTAATATTATTACAAATTTCTGTCCGGACATTATTGTCCTCAGTAAATGCACTAAGAACTGTGATAGTATTGATGGTGATTTTATAAGCGCATCGTAGATGTGACACAAAGCAAAAATTACGGGGCATCCAGTGAGAATCGAACTCACTACTCAGATATAATGGTTTTAGCGAGACAAGCTTGTTAACCATTACACCCCTGTCATATTATTGGTGATTTCACTTTCAAATGACACGAATATAGCAAATAAGGTGATTGAGAAAATGACAAACTATTCTGATATGAAAGTTGTGATGGCAAGGTTGTTTGGAATTCGGAAAGGAACTTCTAGTGGTGATTGACACATTAGGACCAGTCTTATTGAAAGTGTTTGGCTTTCTTGGTCAACTGGGGATTCCATACTAACATGGAACCATCGAAAAATCAGCTCTTTTCGGCACTGCGCATATTTTGAGGAAGCTATTGTCTGAGGTCAATTTTGTGACTTGACAGATAACTTAATTCACCCGGCATGTTCCAAAACTTACACTGCGAGACAAAATATAATAATAATAATAATAATAATAATAATAATAATAATAATAATAATAATAACAACAATGTTAGTATAAAAGGTTCAAATCAACCAAACACCCCTTTAAAATTCTTTATTCGACATTTAATCCCATCACTTGAGAAGACACCAGAAGTGTTGAAACAAAATTGCTATTTCTGTAGTGAAGTTATAACATGTTTATATTATAATTTTTGAATAAATAATATCTATCTATCTATCTATCTATCTATCTATCTATCTATCTCAGTCTGATCTATCTATCATAATATTGGACTTTTTCTATGTATCTACATTCAGAAGACAGATAACTTAATGTACCCGGTATATTGAAAAACTTACACTGCGTGACAAAATAATAATAATAATAATAATAATAATAATAATAATAATAATAAAAAATGTTATGATGCTTTCTTTTTTCTTATTTTTTTTAAGCATTACGCCCCGAGCAAGGCGTGAAGGCACTAGGATGCAGGGGGTTACAGAAAATTTGGAGCAAGATCAGATAGGAGTGATAGAAGAAAGGATGAGGAGAAGGATAGTGGATAGAGCAATGTAACTGGAGATGTCGATTGCTATACCAGGCTCAATTGTAAGATATGCTTTTATGTACATTTTTTAATTGGTATCACCCCAAGCAAGGTATAGTCACTAAAAGGCGTGGAGGAATTAGGAACAGAATTACTAATGAGCAGGAAGAGGAAAGAGTAATCAGGAGGACAGTAGATAGTGATTGACATTGCATTTAAATTTTTACTGTTAGCCTATAAGTTACGGCTTCACCTAGCTAGGTCAACTGTAAATTGATGAGATCTCGCCGCCATTCTAGTATTGCGTTTAAATTCATACAATCTAGGCGCTATAGCAAAGAGCGATATTTATTCTGTTTTCTACAGAAATGTGGCACAAGACAGAAAAGGGGCTTGGGGAAAGGACGGTCTTCTGTCTTAACTATAACTTAGCTAGACGCAAACCCTGACCCAATCGTACGAACAATATTCCTTACACCAAAACAACACATTCATACGTACCTTTCTTACTACAATCACCATAATACCTCCTTGTCTCTATGAAAATACTAACTAGTCCCCATATTTACAATTCATTGTCTGTGGAGGGAGGGGAATAAAACAACACTTCTAAAAAACTAGCCCCAATGAGTATTTACAATATGAACACAAAAACTATTTACAAGAAACTAAAGAAAAATAAGATTAGTAATAAAACCCCCCACAATCACTAAATGTAGCAGAAACATTGGTTCAGTGGCTGAAATCAATGCGGGACTATAATAGTATAAAACATTCTTTCATCCCAAGCACTCACACTGACATGCACTCATTCAGACACAACAACAAATACGAATAAAAACCACTCACGCGAAACGAAAGGCGCCCCGCATCCACCAGCGAACTGACATCACTGACCTCCTAACGAGGGAGGGATGGGGAATTAAACTTAAAGAAAAATAGGGACAGAAATAAAAGCGAAGAACTCAAACGAACACTTAACATGAAATTATTTATAGAAAACACGTAGGGAGACAACTTTACGGTGATGGGGAAGTGAGTGAAGCCAAACTGCCAGATTAGGACTAATAATATTGCTGATTTTTCTTTGGATGTGGTTATTGTGTCCAAAGTATCGATGCCATTTTGTAGAAAATTGATCCGACCGATAGAAGAAACACTTAACATATAACTTACTGTTATATCAACTATTTTAACTGTAAAACGATGAGACCTAATCGTCAATCAGGTACTGCGCTTAACTTCATAAGGTTTAGGCACCTTAGAGGAGAGTTCATCGAAGCAATTACCATGAAATTATTTATAGAAAAGACAGAGTGAAGCTACGCTACGGCGATGGGAAAGGAACCGGAAACGAGATGCCAGATCAGAACCAATAACATTGCAGATTCTTTTTTGTATTTTATCAAGGATCTCTAAATATATAGCAGGAAACATCAGGCCATGTGTGGCAGCAATATTCAAAGAAAGGACGAATGGTAGACTTAACATAGATTCTGTCGTGAAAAATTGTCTAGCATGACACAGTGTACCAACCTTCCGAGACGCAGACCTCGCAACTGATGCAATATAATCTTTCCACTTCATGCCAGCGGAAAATGTTAGTCCGGGAAGCTGTAACGAGTCGTTCTCCTGGATGTTACCATCAGCTATGATGATAGGAGACAGAATACTATGATCGTTTTTCGCTATTAAAAACGATTATCAGACAATTTATTTTGTGGAGGTGGTAGTTAGATGTGAGAGTGTTGTGTTTATAGGTAACCACGTAGCTTTTGATGATATCCCATTGTCTTGTCTGTTAGAAAAAAGATTGGGCTAAAAATAGGACTATTTACATTTAGACCCCGAAACTAAGGACTCGCATTGATGCCAAAAAAATGAACTGACGTTTCTTAAGACAATAACTAATGGATGCAGTTTTACGTCCTTTATATACAGGACTAATAAGTACCTAAAAGGGACTTAATGGATGCAGTTTTTGTAAATGAGACTAATAAGGACCTAAAATCATGTTAATGGATGCATTTTACGTCTTTCCCAGGACTAATAAGGACCTAAAAATAACTTAATGGATGCAGTTTTTACGTCTTGCCCAAACTAATATTTAACCTAAAAAGGGACTTAATGGATGCATTTTTAAATTTTTACCCAGGACTTGTTGGACCGAAGAGATTTTAATGGATGCAGTTTTAAATTAGCCTTGATGGACTAATTTTTTATCTTTATCAAAATTGTAACATTGTCTTTACAGGTTGGTGGTGTCATGTCATTATTTTCAAGTTCATCTTCTTGATGTTTTACTCATCTGAAGGCCATGTCGGATTAAATGCTTTATTTATAGATTTCATATTATGGAAATTGCTTAAAGATTGTTGCTATTTGAACAATTTGTACTTATTTCAGTAAACAGGCGTAGATGGATGTATTCTGCACTTTCTAGCCATTATTTCTGTTCGACATGACATTTTTCTTTCCCGTTGTGATCTGTATCTATTTTATTATTTTATTCAGCTGATTATGGACAAGAAAGCAACAGCAGTTTCTTCTCGCCATTATGCTCTGACGATGATGCGAATAAATGTTGAAATATTAACATCTTCTGAATGTAGATAGATAGAAAAAAGTCCAATATGCAATTATTTATTATATTTATATATATATATATATATATATATATATATATATATATATATATATATATATATATATATATATATATACAAATAAATAATGATCATACAATTTATTCTATACTTGAGACATTAAAAATAGAAGGATACTACCTTAAACAAAAAAAAACACATTACTGAACTTTATTACAGACATTCAACAGCCATAAATAAATGACATAAAAAAAATTATAGCACGTAAGCTGTCCACGTGACAATATGACTGAAGGAAAACGTTTTATAGCCCTCGATACACTGACACATAGAGATGACGTAATCATAACAGGCTGACAAAAAATTGCGACAGTGATCTGGGGAATCGAAGAATACATTAAAGAGGCCAACAAACAGCTAAACCGACAAAGAAACCTACAAAAGCATACCTACAGATCCCCTTTCCAGAATACCAAAAAATCAATTAACTAGCTCACTAAACATAATGCTTCGCAACAATCTAATCGACAAGGAAACATGCAATAAACACTTACATTTTTAAACATTACATAAATATTTTTTCTATCTCCTTCCTAAAATATATAAAAGAAAACAATCCAGGAAGGCCGGTTATTTCTTCGTTCAACTGCCACACGACAAAAAAATTCCAAATACATAGACCATTACATACAACCGCTAGCTAAGGAAGTAAAATCCTACATCAGAGACACAACAGATCTACTGAACAAAATTTAATCACATACAAACAGTACCAGAGAAAAATATTCTAGTGACTATGGACGTTAGGTCACTATATTCAAACATTAAAAATATCGAAGGGCTGGCTGCCCTCATTATCTTCAAAAACTAAAAAAAGAAAACAGGACCCCCCCAAAGAAGATCATCATAAAAATCATGGAAATGTCCTTACATTGAATACTTTTTATTCAATGGAGCATAACTACCTTCAAATAAGAGGTTGTGCCAAAATGTTGCACCCATTGCAGCTCCATCATATGCTATAATATTCATGGGAAAATTTGAGGAGACCCATATCTATCCAATCATTGGTAAATTTTGCGTATTCTATGCAAGATATATTGATGATATATTCTTTGTATATACGGGCAGTGATGACAAACTTACCCAATTCCTTATTGACCTAAACACAATTTGCACGACTCAATTAAGTTTGACTATGAAAAATCCACAACATCAGTAACATTTTTAGACACCCGCATTTACATAGATGAAAACAAGAAACTACAAACGACACTACACACTAAAATCACCGACACCCACAACTATCTACACTTTAAGTCTTCCCACCCTAAACACCTCAAAGAGAACCTTCCCTATTCACAAGCACTTAGACTCAGAAGGATATGTTCCAACAATGAAGAATTAAATAAACACATTGAAAATCTGGAGCATCAATTCCCAACACGTGGCTATAAACAACACCTAATCAGGGAACAAATAAATAAAGCAATTTCCACACCTAGAGAAGGCACCCTAATATACAAGATTAAAAAA
The DNA here is from genome assembly GCA_903632075.3 of Acanthosepion pharaonis. Classification (NCBI taxonomy): domain Eukaryota; kingdom Metazoa; phylum Mollusca; class Cephalopoda; order Sepiida; family Sepiidae; genus Acanthosepion; species Acanthosepion pharaonis. The sequence continues at coordinate 335,126 of CAHIKZ030001571.1, read as the reverse complement.
TAAATCTAGCCGCATCCCTCTAGTAACCACTTTCAATCCCACTCTGCCTCCACTATCCCAAATAATCAAACGTCGCTGGGAAATACTACATCTCAAACCAGACCTAAAAAACTGTTTAAGGAACCCGGCCTTCTTGCATATCGTAGACCTAAGAACCTAAAAGAAATCATAGGTAGTAACCACATTTCAGGGGACAAGGTAATCCGTAATAAACTGAAAAAAAAAAACAACAGGATTTTCCCAACCATGTAACAACAAAAAGAAGTTTATGTTGCAACCATATTAAAAACACGAATTCATTCACTAGCTCAATCACTAAATCTACTTTCAAAATCTACCACGATTCTAACTGTAGAAGTCAAACATAATTTACCTCCTAGAATGCACACTATGCCAGAAACAATATGTAGGAAAAATCTGAATGGCCCTTTAACTACAGAATTAATAATTATCGTAATCGAATTAAATCGACTCCCCATGAAAATTTATTACCTGTAGAACAACATTTCCGCCTAGAAAAAACATTTTCAAAACCCATGCCAAATTCACTATAATTGAGAGAATAGAAAAGTTCAGAGCAGATAACATTAGAAAGATTTTAGAGTCCCATGAAAATAAGTGGATACAACGTCTAAAAACACAATATCCAGCCGGGCTAAATCATAAATTTAACAATATATAATAGTAATATATAACAACAAATCAAAACCTACCCACATTTCTCACCCACACAAGACAGACATGCTTACGGAGGAATGGAGGCCTCACACTTATACACACACCCACACGAATATACACACGTACACACACACATCATACTCACTCACTCCCTAATGAGCCAAATGATAACACACACCTACAGCAATACACACGCTTACACATATCATACTCACTCACTCCCTAAGAACCAAATAACACACACACAAAACACTAAACAGAGACACATCCCTCACCAGGTCCAATAAAACTGTCAAACTGACCAGAGAATTCAGGATAAAATGTATCCATCCAGTTCTTATCTCAAATAACAACTTAAAAGAGACTGTTTGACCAACACAAGGAATGTTAAAAGATTCATGTTAAAAAGATAAAAAAAAAAAAACAAATGAAAACTACAGACAAAAGTTCATTTTCTCCAACAAAAGACATTCATTTCTGTAGTTCATTGCCAACAGCAAGCAGAAATATTTCTCCTCCCGATGATGGCCATTTTTGGTCGAAACTAGTCGAGGAATCTAAATGGAATAATAATAAAAAAAAACGAAAGAATATTAATCTACAACCCAGTGTGTCTAATGATTTTAATTTTTAATCTTTTATTTTCTTATTGTTCAATATATATATATATATATATATATATATATATATATATATATATATATATATATATATATATATATTTTAAAAGGAGGAAATTGGTTTGATTGAAATTATATTATTATTATTATTATATTTTCTCATGCAGTGTATGTTTTGGAACATGCCGGGTGCATTAAGTTATCTGTCAAGTCACAAAATTGACCTCAGACAACAGCTTCCTCAAAATATGCGCAGTGCCGAAAAGAGCTGATTTTTCGATGGTTCCAGGTTAGTATGGTATCCCCAGTTGACCAAGAAAGCCAAACACTTTCAATAAGACTGGTCCTAATGTGTCAATCACCACTAGAAGTTCCTTTCCGAATTCCAAACAATCTTGCCATCACTACTTTCATATCAGAATAGTTTGTCATTTTCTCAATCACCTTATTTGCTATATTTGTGTCATTTGAAAGTGAAATCATCAATAACATGACATGGGTGTAATGGTTCACAAGCTTGTCTCGCTAAAACCATTACATCTGAGTAGTGAGTTCGATTCTCACTGGATGCCCTATTATTTGGGCCTTGTACTACATCTAAGCTGCGCTTTTAAGATCTCCATCCATGATATGACAGTTCTTGGTGCCTTTACTGAGCACAGTAATATACGGTCATAAGATTTTTACGGACATATCAGGTTGAAACACCGGTTTTTGTACGATCACCGAAGTTAAGCAACGTCGAGACTGATTGTTACCCATTATTATTATTATTATTATTATTATTATTATTTTCTGTGATTTCTGGCGTTTACACATTTCTTTCCGGGTCTCGCCCAGGGACCTAAGGTTAGAAATGGCATCATGACACTTTCCACTGACAAAAAAAAAAAAAAAAATTACATAGATAAAGCCCTTCGTAAAGTGTGGGCTGTAATTGCCAGAACATTTTTTGTATCTCTTTGAGGCATGGACTTCCAGGAATCCATTCAATTAGTCTACTGGAATCTTTTCTAGGGCTCCGACTACAACAGGAATTGTTGATGTTCCCATATGCCACATTTTTGAGATTTCTATTTCAAGGTCCTTGTATTTTGACAGCTTTTTGAATATCTTCAAAGATACATTGCAGTCAGCAGGGACTGCCATATCAATAAGGAGGCACCGTTTTTGTTTGTGGTCTTTAATAACAATATCTGGGCCTTGGCCTTGATTGTTCTGTCAGTGTGTATTGTGTAGTCCCATAGAATTGTAACAGGTCCTATCTCCGTAACCGGGTCTGGGTGGTGTTCATACCAGTTTCTTTCAGTTTCCTTCCCGTAGAAGTCGCAGATTTTCCAGTGCAGATATTGGCCCACTCTGTCATGCCGGGTTTTATATTCAGTGAGTGACAATATCGTGTAGCCTGATACAAGATGATCAATCGTTTCTGGATATTTATCACAGAATCTGCATTTTATTATGACACAATATTTTAGTATATGTGTTTAATAATTCCTAGTTATCAAGCATTATTATTATTATTATTATTATTATTATTATTATTATTTCCATTGAGTTCTGTTGTCTACACGTTTCCTTCCATATCCCAAACAAAGACCTCAGTTCAGAAATGGCTTCATGAAATTTTCCAGTGATTATTTTTCATTGGGTTAAAAAAATATTAATAATACATATTTTTTATATTTAAAGCTCTTTTAATATGAGAATGTACTTGTTCAGAACAATTTTTTATGTATGTCTTTAAGGCATGAGCTACCAGGAATTCCTTCAATGAGTCTTTCTGAATATTTTCCAATCAATCCGAGTGCTCCAATTACCACTGGAATGATTGCTGTCCTGATATACCACATTTTTCAGATTTCCACTTCGATACTTATATTTTGATATTTTTTGAAGATCTTGAAAGATACATTACAATGTGCAGGGTCCGCCATGTCAATAAGAAAGCACATTTGGTTTTAGTGGCCTTTCATCGCAATGTCCCGGCAATTCGCTTTGATTGTTCTAACTGTGTGTATTGTAAAGTCCCATGAAATTGTTACAGATCCTAACAATGTAACTATCAATGTTTGTCTACATCAGCTAGTTTGGTACGAGTATTAACCGTGATGCAGTTTATCTTGCCATCTTTTCTGTATCTGAACGGTTGTGTTTCTGTAATTCTCCCTTTTAAATGTTACTTTTACATATTTATCTAATCCGAAATCCATACCTATGTCTTCACTAAAATATTTTACAGTATTGAGGATAACCTTCAAGTCATTGTCGTCTTTGACAAAGAATTTGATATCATCCAATGTAGAATAGGTAATTAAAAACATTCTTTTTTTTTACTTTGTATCTATATATATTACTGTTTTAGTCCATGCGAAATGGGGATTTGAAAACAGACATAACAGAACAAAAATTGGACAGGGATTCTCCTTGGAAGATTCCTTGTCGGATTTTCAAACAATTGGAAATGGTAGCACCTTTGGTCGGATTTCGGTAGAGTGTGCTTTTCTATAAGTTTTTGATATATTAAATAATAAATAAAATTTAAAATCATCGATTTATCGTTAAAGATTTCCAAAAAAATTTAGTGGATCCAGAAGTGTGGCACATTATCAAAGACTTTACGGTAAACTCTGCTAAGATTTCTAACGTTTTTTCCTGCAATTTTCTTTGTTTTTGTTTGATGTCATCACTGAAACATTTTACAGTAATAAGGATAACCTTCAACTCATTGTCGTCTTTGACAAAGAGTGTGATATCATCCAATGTAGAATAGGTATTTAAAAACATTTTTTTTTGTAATTTTTATCTATTTATCTATTTCATTTTTGATAATTTAGGATAAACAGAACGGAAATTTTAATTTTTTCCTTTTAAGATTCCTCGTCGGATATTCAAATAAAATTTTATCATTCCCGTATCAGTAATATTTAGATCTTTTTTTTGGATCAGTTTTAATATTTTATATTTTAGGATTCATTTGGATTATTATATATTTATATATATATATATATATATATATATATATATATATATATTTATATATATATATATACACATCATTTATTAAAATACATTATGCCAATCTTGAAGGATTGATGGTTCCGCTGGAGGGTGTGGGGAAAAGTTAAAAGTATAGATAATGAAAAATAAAAGACAATTAGAAAAAATAAAACAAATAAAGTTAAAAGAGACTTAAAATGAAATTAAAGAAAAGAAAAAAAATGTAATTTAAAATGGTATAAACTTCACGATTGCTTATATGTTGAGAGGATATTATTATTATTATTATTATTATTATTATTATTATTTGGTTTCTTCCGCACAGTATATGATTTTGATTGGTGGTAAAACGTTTGACCACATGACAAAGTTTTAAATATTTGAAATTTATTTATTTATAAAATTTTCCAAAAATACTTTTCTTTAATTTCAGATTGTAAATATCAAAACGTTTAAATGATATGTCCTCCCTGTTCTGATTAAAAAATCTTTTTAATAATGGGTCTAATACCAAATGGGTCATGAGTCAAATCGCCCCTTGATCGATTTCTCAGGCGACTTCATGATCGTGATCATCGGCTTGAGAATCTTTGGAAAGTGCCTGAAACCAATACCCCGTGTTGAACCAATCTTTGTGGGTGAAGTTGGGACTATTTGGGAGCCGTTGATGATTGTGCTAGCACGAAGTTACCAGCCATCGTGACCGAGGGTTTGAGCATTTTCTGGCCTTGTTCAGACTATTGATCACGTCAGATGAGGTGCTCTTTCCCAGAAACTGTAACTAAAATCCACTCAGCATATTTACAGTATAAACCACAAGTGGACTGTGCCGGTATTGAATCGACACAATAAACAAAAATGTGCCTGAGCATGCGTCTGCGACAGGGATTGGATAGCCGTCTTAGTAAACGGATATGGGTGACCAGCCATTAATTCCAAATCGCAATTTAATATCCACAAAGATTTTTTTCCATGTTTTTTGTTCAGTACCCCAGTGCTCCAACAATTACTGGTATTGTAATTACATTTTTGTTAGTACTTCCCAAATTTTCAGAATTTAATGCTTCTCTTGGTGTCCACTCTTCGATTGCACACAACGCCAAAATGAATAATTTAATATTTGCTACTTTAAATGTTGTACATTGAGGCATGTTGTTCCACATATTTACAACTCGTTGTTAAAGGTTTGCATTTTATAGCCGCCATATAATCGACCCCTAGATATAGAAAGACTTTTTTAGACATGAAAGCTCGACTTTTCAACGCCGCAATTTACGGTAATTTATCACTTGCTACTTTCTTTATATCTTACAATAAGGTCGGATTATTATTATTGCTATTTTTTTTTCGCTCCTCCGAACATGATTTTCAGGTCCCCTCTCGTGACTTAAGAAAATAAAATAATTTCTTCTTTTTACCGACAGATTGTATCCAAAATTTTACGGAGTGTTCTCTCTGTTCCGAACAGGCAAACATTTTGGAATGGTTGTAATTTCAAATCACAATCTAATATCCACAAGGTTCTCCAGTTTTTTTGTACACCATTCCTTTCTCCAATGATCCCTATTATTATTATTATTATTATTATTGTTATTATTGACGTAACTCTTCCAGTATTTTTCAACAGTTAGAGAAAAGCGTGATTTAAGAAAAGAAAAAGAAAAGAAAAAAAACACAGTCTTTGACAATGTTAAACAATATTTCCACATTTCTTGGTCAATTTTATTGTCTGAAACATTTTCAAGTATAAAAATATATAAAACTACCAAGAATTATAAGTCTTTGTATAAACGTTACTCGTCCTGGGTATGGCGATAAACTAAATCCACCTCCTGAGTAATACAATAAAATTCATCCGCGTCCTGGGTAAGATGATAAACTACGTCCGCGTCCTGGGTAAGACCATAAACTGCATCATCGTCCTGGGCAAGACGATAAACTACGTCCGCGTTCTGGGTAAGACAAATTGCATCCGTGTCCCGGGTAAGACGATAAACTACATCCACGTCCTGTGTGGGGCGATAAACTACATCCAACAGCAAGGCCTCTGATCAAGAGTTTTTGAGGAGGGTGGAACCACCTCTTAATTGCTGGTGTTCCCAGGTCCACCCTGACCCGGGGTGGTAGCACCTGTTAATGTTCCAGCTATGGGCAAATAGTTAACCCCCAAACTGAGGTCAATAGGTTTAAAAAAAATAAGTGTTAATACCTGCAGTACCTTTTTGAAAAAATTATCACCAGCAGTAAATTTTTTAAGAAAATATTACCAGCAATACATTATTACAAGCAATACTTTTTGGAAAAAGAAATATTACCAGAAATACTTTTCGAAAAAATATTAACAGCAATAAAAATCTTGTCGGTATTAAATAACCGATTGAGGTTGATATGCCGGAAAAGAAACCAAACCAAATCAAACCAAACCAAACTTAACGTTTCTTCTAATGAACAAGAAACGGCTATTGTGGTAATGAATGCATCAAAACGAATGAAGGCATGAAACTGAAACGGGCTTAATATGATTTGTATATATTTCCATGTCGTGGGTGTTTTAGAAGGATTCCTGTGAATATGCGGTATTATGGTGTATGTTGCATGGAATGGTGATGAATGAATTCTTGTGGTCTATGACTAAATTGTAATGGACCGAATGGGTCATGAACCAGATTAACTCTTGTTTAGAGTCTGTGACGACCAGACATTTCATATAATCCCCTTTTTGGCCTTGTGCAACATGAGCTGTAATATTTTAAAATTAACAACTTGGACTTTTCCGTTAGTTGATTAGCTATGAAGAGGAATTAATTAAACAGCTTAGAATATGGTTTAACATTGTGTAACAACTATTTTTCTTTTCTTATATCGCGATCTTCTCTTAATTTATTATTATTATTATTATTAAATTATTATTATTATTATTATTATTATTATTATCTTTATAATTTAATTTGATGCGGTAAAATGTTTGTCTTCCTTTTTTAAATCAGTGTTGTTTGTCATTATTATTATTATTAAATTATTGTTTTAATTTTCTTTGATTTCTGGCGATTACACATTTTTTCCGGGTTCGGTCCAGGGACCTAAGGTTAGAAATGGCATCATGACACTTTCCACTGACAAATATATATATATATATATATATTGTGTGTGTGTGTGTGTGTGTGTGTATTACATAGATAAAGCCCTTCGTAAAGTGTGGGCTGTACTCATCAGAACATTTTTTTGTATCTCCTTGAGGCATGGACTTCCAGGTATCCCTTCAATTAGTCTACTGCAATCTTTTCCAATCAGTCCTAGGGCTCCAACTACAACACGGATTGTTGATGTTCCCATATGCCACATTTTATTATTATTATTATTATTATTATTATTATTATTATTATTTGTGTATTATGTTTCCTGCTTTGTATCCTGTAGAGCCCGATCCAAAATATGGTCCTTAGGCCCTGTAGGAGAATTTTTATTGCTATATTTCATGATTTGTTTTTCCAACTTCTATAATATCGCTTGCGTTACATGGACAAAGTTCTTCTTTGTGTGTGGGCTGTACTGATCAAGAAAATGTTTGTATTTCTCTAAAGCTGGAATGTACTTGCGTTCCATTTTTATCATTCTAAGCGCATCTACTATCACTGGTACTATTCTTGTTTTCAATTTCCACATTTTTTATTTCGATTTCCACGTTTTTATACTTCGATAGTTTTTCAAATTCCTTAGTTGCTACATTACAATCCGCAGGGCAAACCCTATCAATTAGTAGGCAAGTTTTTTATTATTATTATTATTATTATTATTATTATTATTATTACATATCGATTTCTGCTATGGTCACACTAGCAGGAGGTGTAAGGTGTGGGTTGTACTCCTGCGAACAATTTTTTGTATTTCTTTAAGGCATCAGCTTCCAGGAATCCCTTCAATGAGTCTATTGGAATCTTTTTCCAATCAACCCGAGGGCTCTAACTACAACAGGAATTGTTGATATTCTCATGTGCCACATTTTTGAGATTTCGATTTCAAGGTCCTTGTATTTTGGTAGTTTTTTGAAGATCTTCAAAGATACATTGCAGTCTGCAAGGACTGCCATATCAATAAGGAGGCACTTTTTTTGTTTGTGGTCTTTAATAACAATGCCTGGGGGATTAATTTGATTGTTGTGTGTGTGTGTATTGTGTAGTGCCATAAAATTGTTACAGGTTCTATTATTATTATTATTATTATTATTATTATTATTATTATCTTTTTCTCAATCATATCTCATGCCATAATTTAGCAATCAGAAGCGGATGATAAGCAATAACAATAGGTCCTGCCATTTCTTCATCTCTCTAAATCAATAAAAACCGAATTCTGTCTTTTGCAAGCATTTTTATCTTCGGGAGCATCTCAGAGTACAAAGAACATAGACAAATTTATCCAGCCATTTCAACACTCTGTCTGTCATCGTACCAAGGGCACCCACAGCAGCAGCAACTTTTACTCCCTTAAATCCTCATAAACCTGCTCCGGCATATTTAAAATCCTGATATCTTTTCTCCTTCACTTTTCCTTTCTCCATTACACTTAAGTCTTCTGGTACCGCTATGTCGATGAGTCAACAATGTTTGTTTTCCTTCTGGACACTAAGAACGTCGCCATTATTATTATTATTATTATTATTATTATTATTATTATTACAAAATCAAATACTTTCAAAAGTGAATTGCTACTTTAAACTTTCCTGGTCGTTTCAGTTAATTTCCTATTCAAAATGACTGATCATTTCCGAATGGAAAATTTTATATCTTAAGACAATACCTACACCACCCATTTGTCGAGAAGAGATCCATTTAATAGAATTCCCACGAGTTAATTCCAGTCAGTATTGGAGTCTGGGCTTCCTGAGTACAATATTCCTGGAGGCTATTTCTGCACAGAGTAAATACAATATTCATAGAGTGCGCAGCGGGATTGTTCTTCCGATCTTTGAGAAAGTGCCAAAATTGTTTGCATCGTGCCATTTCACTGTTAAATGGAACGCAACAGCAGAAATTAAGACCATTTTCTTGCCAAGCATCAATTCCTGTCGTAGCAGACTAAGTTTCGTTTCGGCTCGTCGACCTGTGAGACCGGAGAGATTGCGAAGGTGGGGTCTGGGTGGGCGAAGGAGGCAATTTCAGGTTCTAATCAAGATAACGATTGATTCAAATGTCTAGAACTAAAGATCATTAACGGTTCTTGCTCCGGTCAGAAAGTTAGCTTTGGGACGGAGGTAGGACGTGGTGGTGGTGATGGGGGGGTTACTGGTGCGCCAGGAACGGTAGAAGATGGTTCGTGCAATATCTTCGGAATAGTTCATGATAGCAGAATATAGAACTAAAACTCGATACAGTCAAAACTTTTTTTTAAAGTGAAGATCACCCTTTACAAGGTCCATGGGCCACTCAAGGTGGAGAAGTTACTGAGTAAGAGGAAATTTATTCGGATAGAAGCGGAAGGTACCAGTTAACCCTAGACTCGAACAGGCCAAGTCTAGAACTTTCGGAAGCAAGGAGTGCTGTTCGGCCGAGTACTTTCCATTCAACTAGCGATTAGTAGGGAGAAGCTTGCTATATTCCTTTTGTGAGAGCCGGGGTTGGAGGGTGTTAAATAAATTTTCACTCAAAAAGACTCGAAGACGTTTTGGATTCTATCAAAACTGAAATGTGAGGACTGGGTAGCTCCTGTCCAAATATGGCAACAGTACTCCATGTTTTGGCCTAATATGGCTCTTAGAAGGCTGCATCTATTCTTGTAATGTTGATGATGTAAAAATCAAGTATTGATTTCTTGGGATGAAATAAAGCTAACATAGGTCCCATTTATAAGTCGACGATTAAAAATAAATACAAAAACCATAACAACAAATATTAAGAAGTCAACCTTACTAAAAAAAACGCCTTTTTAAAAAAAATTAAAAGGAGTTGGTCTTATCGAGTGAATGCGTAGAAACCTTTCCTTAGCTGCATAGTATGTCCGTCGCCAGGACTACATACAAATTTGAATTCAGAGTTTTTTTTTCTCCTGGACCAGTTGTTACCCAAGGCTATAGAGCCCAGTCAGTCTTATTATTTAATCATAGCCGGTAGTAGGGAAGAGTTGTATTGTGATACTGTTTGTTGTTACCGCGGTAAAACATAGGAAAGTTTTCTTATATTTAGAGGAAACGATATATTGAGAGACTTTGGGACAAGGAGAGTTAATACATAAAATCCTTGAGAAAGATTGACGATTTAATTCACATATAGACGACACCTGGAATTGGTGGGACGAGGATTTGCCCAATGGAAAATGACCCAGACTTAGAGGGCAATGATGATTAACATGGGTTCTACGCAGTTGAAAATGCAAGCTGTAAAGCGAAAATTTCATTTTCGAAAACAATGAATTTGGTGTTGATTTCTCCTGGGCGAAAGTTGAGTTGAAATACCAGGAGGCGGGTGGATGAGCCACCCACGCTCACGGAGCAGGTTTAGTGAGAGATAATAATAGAGAGAGAGAGTGGAAGAAGCGAATTCCCCAGAATTATGAAGTAAGCTGACAACAAAAGAGAATTCTCCTACTGCGTTGTGCCTCGCGGCAGTTGAGCGAATGTCAATAAATACGAATGCGTGAATTCGTCAGATGTGACGAGACGGAGGCAGGAGAGAGATAGTGTTCGTCCCAGTCACCGGTCGTTATACACCCCACGTGAATGCCTGCTGAAGAGACCCCTCGACTTCAGCCTTGTGCCGAACTTTACTAAAACAGCAACCTAAAGTTTACCAAGTCAGCAACAATATCACTTCCGATTAAGACGCGGGTTGGGCCAATAATTAATTGCATGCGGACTCTGATATGAACCAATTATTGTACGAAGGACTCATTTAAAAAAACAGCATTTACTTTTGTTTCATTTATTTGAGTGTTATTTTTTCCCCTGTATGTCATCGCCCTGCTTGGACCAGCCCAACACGAAGATACCTACGACGATTCGATCTCGGCTGCCTTATAATCAAACTTAAACCACAACGTGGGATAGGGCAGATCTGAGATCGAAGCGATCTTCATCGATCCGCCGCTGTGTTGGAAGTCTTGGACTATTCATACTTTTCCAAAGAGAATTAGCACGTCAATGAATATAATGAACTCGATTGGAATTCGAACTCAGCTCTCCTCAGTGAGAGCCGCAAACCATTACTCCACCGTGAGGTTCATCCAATAAAGGCCCAAGAGTCATTCTGTTTAGATGGTAACTGAGCTAGATTCTTGTATGAACATAAAAGTTTGAAGTAAATTTACATAGATAACGGTTGACGGTAGGGGGTTAGGATTCTAGTAATCGGGGAAGCTTCCTCTCCGGAGTCTCTCGAGAGTCCGTTCGACAAAGTAGCCTATCTCTGGAATAAGCAGAATTAGAAAACAGAAACATTACTAAGGAGTGAGAACAAAAGAAGACTAATCAGGAGGACAGTAGATATCGATTGACATTGCATTCAAATTTTTGAAGATTAAAGTTGACTGGAAAGCATGGAGCGACAAGTGCGAGAGAAGAAAATGTTAGCATAGAACTTACGGCTACATGTAACCAGCTTAGCTGTCAACTGATGAAATCTAGACGCCAGACTCGTCCTGCGCTTAAATTCAAAAGGTAGTATCATCCGGGCTATGGAAGTAATTATAGAAAAGACGCAGAGAGGTAACATTACAGCGGTGGGAAAGTGACTGGAGCTGAGTTGCCAGATCAGGACCAATAATATTGCTGAATCTTCTTTACAATTGTTCCTTTTGTTTTCACTTGGCGATATTTATTCCGCTTATGTATAGAAATATGGCACAAGGCCAAAATGGTGAATAGGAAAAAAGCTGGTCTTCTCCTCTCTTAACATTAAACTTAGTCACAACCACTGACCCAAACATACAACAATATTCCTTACACCACAATAACGCATTCTTACTTACCATGCATACTTCATCCACCATAGTACATCAGAATCTCCTTGACGTCCTACTTAACTAGTCCCCATATGCACAATTCAATGTCTGGGGAGGGGAGAAAAAAACAACAATTTAAAATCTAACTCCAATGCGAAGAGCGATATTTATTGTGATATATACAAAGAAATGTGGCACAAGGCCAAAATGGGGAATGGGAAAAAGGACGGTCTTGTTCTCTCTTCATGATAACTTAGCTAGCCACAAACATTGACCCAAATATACCACAATATTCCTTACAACAAAACAACGCATTCTTACTTACCTTTCTTACTACAATAACCATAATACCTCATTGTCTCCATGAAAGCCCTAACTAGTCCCCTTATGTACAATTCATTGTCTGTGGGAGGAGGGGAATAAAACAACAACTTAAAGACTCACCCCAATGAGTATTTACAATCTGAATACAAAAACTATTTACAAGAAAGTAAACAAAATAATGTTAGTAATAAACCCCCCACCCATAATCCCTAAATGTAGCAGAAACATCAGTTCACTGGACGAAATCAATGCGGGACTTTAATAATATAAAACATTCATTCATCCCAAGCACTCTCTCAACCACACAGCAACAAATACGAAAGTCATACCCGAAAAGAAAGGTGCCCCGCATCCACCAGAGAACTAACATCACTGACCGTCTAATGAGGGATGGGATGGGGAATTAAACTGAAAAAAAATTAGGGACAAAAATAAAAGGGGCCCCAATGCGAAGAACTTATCCGGACTATTGCTATGAAAGTATTTATAGAAAAGATGCAGAGAAGTAACATTATGACGGTGGGAAAGTGACTAAAGCCGAGCTGCCAGATAAGAATCAATAATATTGCTGATTCTTCTTTACAATTGCTCCTTTTGTTTTCATTTGGTCCATAATGATTCCCTGTTGTTGCGATTGTTTGAAAACAGTTATATATATATATATATATATATATATATATATATATATATATATATATATATATATCATCGAGAAATCTTCATATCACATGTGAATCGATAACAAAAAGCCTTTATTTCTGCGAGCCATGACGAATCGTAAAATACTGTATTCCAGACGACAATCTTCTTTGCACACATTTTAAAACCCCCTTGTTTTAAAATAAATATAAGCATCTTTAGAATAAGTATCAGCTTCTCTAAAATTTATGGAATATAATGTAAAAGGAATTCAAAACAGATTCCTTTTTTTTACGAATAGAATTTTTTATTTCAGTAGCTGTTAAATATTTGAATTATTTGTTCATAATATGATGTAATGAATATAGATACACCTGGTTCCCCCTCACAGTAATATGATTGACTGGTGTCAGTCATAAATACAGACTGATGTGGAGGTACAGTGACGACGCCTATTGCCTACCACTACGACGAGGACCAGTGCATTAAGGTTACCTGCTAGATTGTCCTATCCGGTTACAGTAGTCCAAAACCACTTTGCTACTCCGAACAAATATATCCATTTCCGGGATATATCATAATATATTCAGAGAAAATGAAAGGAATTAACTGAATAAATTTCTTTTTGTGACATTATGATTGTTAATAAACTTTTTTTTACCAAGGACTGTTAAATGCTTTAAAAGCTTTGTTCAGGATAACTTCAGAGAAAATAAAATTCATTCTGTCAAAACAAATTTCTTTTTGTAAAATTATGATTGTTAATAAATTTTATACCTAGGACTGTTATATATTTTAACATCTTTGTTCAGGAGATCTTCAGAGAAAATAAAATCAATTCAGTCAAAATAATTAATTTTATTTTTTTAATTTTGTATTTTAGAAATATTTATATAGATAACAGTTAAACATATTGAAGTCTTTTTTCATGAAAGCTTTAGACAAAATAAAATCATTTATCTATATTTTTTATATGAGGTATTGTAACTATTTAGACTGTTTACTGTTAGAACTGTTGCCCACATTATTATTTACTGCCATATTCACGATGTTTCGACCGCTGAAAACTCCGGCCTTCTTCCGGTGATATAGTTGGAATTTCGAACCGAACGTTTTATGAAATCAAATTTAGTCAAACAAATTATTTTTTGGGAAATTGCGAACGTTAATAAACTTTATACCAGTCACTGTTTAAATCTCTGGAAAATTCTCGTAATGAATTCTACAGATAAAATAATTTCAGTCTAGTTAAAACAAATTTGTGAATTTATTTAGTTTTATACAATTTATATCGATCTCTTGAAAACGCCTGGCAGCTTAATCTTTATAAAAAAGAAAATTGTTTCGCGCCAGTCAAAATAAATTGCTCTTTGTAAAGCTATTAATGTTAATATGTTTTCTCTTTACTCTTTGTTTTTTTGGCAAAGACTGGATTTTGTAATTCTCGATTGAATGGAACATTTCCAAGAGTCTCATTCAATCTTGACAAGTTTGTCGTTATTTTCATTGCGTTCTTAACCCATTGGCAGTGTTTCGCATTTTAAATTAAAAAAAAAATCGTTCGATTAAATATACCAGGTATAACAGCAAAATTGTCCAAATAGTGTAACTGTAGATGTTGTATTTGTCGTATTGTCTGGTCTTTTGTAGACTAACTTCTTTCTTTTCCCTCGCCGTCTTTTTGCACTACCTATTTATCTCGTCTCACATCTCGTGGTCTCGTGATTTTGCGTCAATTTGTCAGCATAAAAACAATATGGCTTCCCCACGAGATTCTGTTTACGTACGGACGTCCATGAGGTAATTTTTTTTTCAAACTACAGTATTAGCATGGGATAATTGTCCATCCCACAATATGTTTAATATGTAAAAAAAAAAAAAAAGCTCTAAACTAATTGAGTTTCTTTTTGTCAGATTTTCATATGAGACGTTTAGCCATCTTAACACCATTTGTGGTAAAAATCACTGGAAACTCTTTGAGTTATTCAGCTAGAAAAAGAACAGATTAAAATCGGTATGTGTCAGCCTCACCATGTCTTTCCAGCTGTGCAATGATGAGAGGAAAAAGATCATCTAGGTACATCTTCAAAGTCCATTCATGAACCATCAAGAGAACGGTGAATTTATATTTTAAAAATGAGAGGAAAACTGGAACAGGACGTCACAAAAGGAAGACGGATTATCATTTCAACTTAGGGCTAAATACATTCGTATTGTTCAAAGTCGAGTTAAATAGTGTTATAAAAACCTCGGAGAATTCCAGTAAGATATCTTTAATCATTTCTAAGATACAACGGTTCAAATCTTAATCTAACAATTAGACAATTTTGCTGTTAGACACCAAATGAAGCAGAAAAGCTCGTCTTGTCCCCAAGTGTGAAGAGAAGTCTTACATTCTCCTTTTTTATTTAAAAAAAAAAAAAAATTGTTGTATTGTTCATACAAGGGTCAATTTTAGTTTTGGCTGTGAAAATGAGATCAGGTGAGACGCTAGTGCGTATCAAAAGTATTTCTGTTTTTCTCGAGGAACCTTTCTCTCTCTCTCTTTCTCTCTCTCTCGTTCCTGCAAATCATAGAATCTCATGCAATGTTCCATATTTCGTATCTTTCGTTAATATTAGTTCTTCCGAAGTTTTTTCCAGGGTTTTTCTATCCGTTGTGTTCCATGACCCGTGGAGCTCGCTTTATTATATAATTCCTGGAAAATGCCAGAATTTTAATCCTCTTAAACACCAAACAATACCTACACACGAATCGTATTGAAATGAAATTATATATACATAGACGAAATAATAGTACTGTAAAATGCAGCGCACAAGTCAACCTGGCGTACAAGACGATCTCAAGAATTTTATAAGGTCTCTACCTACCGTATAGGTCGACCTCCGAACAGACTGTAGGCTACCAATGGCACAAAACTTAGGCTTACCGGTAAATGAAATTTGGCTGCAGTATGCGATAGCTTGTATCAAATCTACATAAAATCACACTACTTACCTGTACACTGAGACACAAACCGTAATATTTTTCTATATGCGCTGTATAACAAACAACCTACAATACATATGAATAGATACACTATATTGTGTCTGCATAATTTAGCGAACATTTAAAATTCGTCAGGTGTACTGAGAAACATATTAAAGTCAACGACAACTACAATAAAATATTAATACCGTAGATTAGACATCATACCAGGCGGTTTTTTGATAGTACTGCTACGTATTGTATATTATTGGCAAACAAAAATCACTCATCCGCCATTTGTATGAATGATGTAAAAAAAAAGAATGACGCCATCATTTTATATTAATTCCTGCGTTAATATGTCAAATATGTTCACCAAACACAGATTTTAGTGGAAGGTTAACTGATCATTCTATGATCAAATCTTCATTTGCATGACGTGTACCTAGTTGGCCATACGACTTGCGACCTCTGCTTGTCCACGTGTTGTGTTTTCCGTTAATTGTGTCATGATATCAAATCCGAAAGACGTGTCCTTGCCTCTTTTATCTTGTCTTCATCCGTCTTTTTTTCATGCGACTTTGATCGTCGCTCCTTGTCGTAGTGGAGGGTCTTCCATGGTCCAGTGACTCTAAACTAGTTGCAGAGTTACCCTTGGTGGCAAGATCAAAGACGAGGACGAATAAAAAAAAACAACGGTGAAACAAGCGGATGACGATTACAACAGATTATCCAGCGTATGGAACAGGCTACGCATAATGGACATGCTACAGTAGGCGCCATTAGAAATTATAACTGAAACAGCAGCGGTCCGTTGCAGTTTCATAACTGGTGTTTGCGTATCTCATTCAATGTGTGCATCAGAGGAAAGTCATGGAATCAATTTTGTGCGTCAATTCCTGTCAAGTCCACTGTTATATAGGAATAAAGTGTCGCTGCCGACACTTGAGTTTGAACATAAATCGCAAGTGAACAACCACAGGTGATCCCATTATTGAATTAAATGGATCACGTGACCGTAAAGGAAACGCATATATAGTAAGTCGCGTGACGTCTAGATTGGACCGCATTCCCAGTCTATTACTATTCAGATCACCATTTCTACTCTATCCTCTAATACTATACGGATCGCTATTTCTATTCTATCCTCTAATACTGTCGTAAACTAGGGAAGGGATAATCAAACAAAGGTTGGTCATGAATGATAATACTTAGGACAAGAATAACACATATAAGATTCGCCCACGCCGAGTAGAAGAAGTAGTCAACTGCTAGAAGTGAGTCAAGTGAATTCCACAATGAATCTCTAACTGCAGACCAACATACAGTATTTACTACTGTATTTATGTGAATGGAAACATACGCATTATCGTTAGTATGTATGCTACAACAATTACTATTCGGATCGCTTTTTCTACTCTATCCTCTATTGCTATACGGACCGCTATTCTCTACTCTATTCACTATACTATTTATTCAGATCACTATTCAATCGAGTATTATCAAGCAGGTACTATTAGCGCGAGTGCTATTCGAAGGCGTCTGACACCAGTATTGTTCAACGGCGTTACTATAGTTGTATCTGCGATTACAAAGTCTCTACTACAACGAGTATTCGTTGAAATCACAAAAGTGGCAACGAGTGTTCGTTGTCATCACAGAATCACCCTTAAACAAACTTCACGCCATCAGCACTTTATTCTACTCTGGTTTCTTTTCACAGCCAACCAACTCTTGTAAATGTAAACGGCAATAGGAAATGGATGGTGGGGGGACAGGTTTTGGTGAAACTGGAAGCTTCACTTTTGGCGCGAATTTAGTCATCAACGCCCTAATGATAAAGAAAACGATTATCAAAGATGAAGTTAAATTCTTGGATACGTGATAAAACCGACGACGATGACAAGGTCGGCTTCATTCATTTTCTGTCTTTCTTCCCGGTATTTCTCTATTAATCCGCGTCTTGGTTACTTTATTGCATTTTAAAATTCGGTTTCCATCGTAGTCTCTCTATTCCTCTTGTGCAATCCACCTTTTCTCGCAAGAAACGAATGATCTGCGTAAAATATTCTGCTTTCCTGCTTTGGAGCAATTTTTCTTCTTCTTTCGCCTTTAATTCCCGAAGGAGTCGTTAGATCGCTGGCGTGTTGAACTGCCCGCCATTCTCCTTCATCTATCGCCGCTGTGAACCAGAGCTTGGGTTTTCGTCAATGGTTCCTTGGTGTGCTCATCATGTGGCGTCTCTTGAGCGGTTTAATCTGGTGGATCCTATCTCTCACCAGGTTAGACCACAGCCTATGTCCTCTAACTCGGCGCCTCGCCTTGGTCTCGAATACGTAGCCGTTGTAGTTCGAGGAAACCCTGGCCGGCGATCTGCGTCGACGAGGTGCTTCGTCCAGGTTAGGTTGCCAGCTGAAACTGTTTAGCTGGGCATGGCAACTTGAAGACATCACGGGTGAGATTTAGGAGATGGTTGAAGGTCAGTGATATCCGTCCATCCGAAGGTGCATCGTACTAGACATGAAATTACAACCTCTATGCAATAAGTAATAAGAAACAGGAAATTTTCATATGAAACAAAGAAAAGAGTATTGACATTTTAACTCTACTCTTATATAGATATTAATGCGGGATAATCTCAGCACACATGAAGGAGAGACATGACGCAACAGAAATGAGACTCTACTGGAGGACGCTGAGAATACCCTGGACTGGAGTGTGAGCAACGAAGAAGTTTTAGAGAAAACGAAACAAAACGGACACGTATGTCTCATCAAAAAGGATCCATTGAAATTTCTAGGGTACGTAACGAGGAAAGAAGGCTTGGAAATATAAGCAAAACGTTAATATTTACTAAGGGCTACAATGGTCAGGAAGTTGTGGAGAGCCATGATCGTTTTGAAAGGATAAACCATACAGAAAAAGATGTCTCTCTCTCTCCTACTCTCTTTATTCGCCGCACTTTTTTGTTTAGTCATGTTTTTTTTTTTTTTATCTGTTCGTCTCCTCGTTCCTCAGCAGTATTCTTTTGCATCAAAAAGAAGTGACATAAGGAACAATAATTTTTCAACTTTTATCCAGGAACAAAAGTGGATCGAAGAAAATTATTTGAAAAATAATAAGAGCGGCGGTGTTACCGGGGTTGAGGGAAATAACAGAAGATTGTACTGCGCCAGGCTGAGCTTACCTGTCTTCGAACACCGATCAGAAGAGTTAATAGCAACTACCTCAGCCAACTAGTAGGTTATCAAAAGTCAGTCTTTAGATTTATCTACGTCAGACCACTTCATCTCAAAACTATAGAATGTATCTCTTTAACTATATAATCCAGAACCCGTACAGTACTTAAGAAACTAATGGCGAACATCCGTCCCTTTTCATCAATTTGGTTCGTAAAATTGATTAGCTTGGCCGTTAGAAACTAACATTAAAAGTCGATTCCTGTTGGTTGATTCAAGCAAATTCAAAGATATTCCTTTCTACCCGACCCTTGCACACTTATTGCCTCCTAATTCCTAGTGTGCCTTCCCCATTAATCACTTGTGATGCTACAATGATAAACTAATTGGAGCATCAGTTATCACTTAGGTATCTTTATTCCCGAGCGAATAAGCTTTTTAACTGGCGGCCGCGTAGCGTTAACTGATAATTACGATGGAGGTTAGTTTAAAATGGCCTATATCAGAGCTTGACATATACCACTAGAAACACATGTCTATCGATAAAGAGTACCGCTCCACCTATCGCCCGATCTAATCTCCGGTCTACGAAAGTATATTTACTTACTTACTTACTTACTTTCTTCTTCTTCTTCTTCTTCTTCTTCTTCTTCTTCTTCTTCTACTACTACTACTACTACTAGCAGCTGGTCTACCGCAGAAAGAAATGGCAACCTAATATGGGGGAAAAATCTGCCTCGTCAGTCCTATATCGAAAGATACATGATTGCTTACGCGTATATCACGGATGGCACATAAGTGAATGAATCAATTAAGCTATTCTAAACTTTTTATTGCTTAGCTATTTTTTTTATTCTCATTTAATAAATAATAGCCTTGAGAGTGACTAAGCCTCCATAATCAACGGTCAGCGGTCCGGTTTGTGGTGGGATCGTTTATTACGCTACATTTTTAACCCACTTGAATTGTGTCTTCTCATCGGCATAAACTGTAAAGGGGTGCCTACCTCACAATTCTGTTTAGTTACTAAATAATTACTGAATGACTAATAAATTAAAATATCTTAGAGACATCGCTCATAATCATTAATCATACTTTGCTACAGGTGTAATTTCCTCTTAAATAAAAGAAAAAAAAGCTTTATATTTATCTTTGGTTAATTTGCAGTTTAGCACCCGTGCTCAGTTCGCATAAAAAAATTCCAGAATACTTACCTTTATGTATAATTGTACAAGCTTCATTCGATTCTGGCTTGATAGATTTGATAAAATCTACTGTTTTGGAGTTATTGACAGTAAAACTTCGGGTTCATTCACGTCATTGTTGACAGCCCTTACTGGCGTCGTTTGCATACATTGGCTTCGGAAAGCTAAACACGGAAAAATATAGTTTTACTGATTTTTTGTCACAACTTAATTACTGCGCAAGAGAACTATTTACGTACACACGCTCAATTGTGCGCTGCATGCGTAATAATCAAGACAAAGTTTTAATTACTCATAGCTGTTCCGTAGCAAATGTAAGTAAACAACGCCATTAATGGCTTCCGCGACGCGAAAGAATCCGAGCTTTTACTGTCGATAAATCCAAAACGGTAGATTTTATCAAATTTATCAAGCCAGATTCGAATAAAGCATGTATAATTACACATGAATGTAAGCATTATGGAAATTTTTAATTCGAAGTGACTGCGGGTGCTAAACAGCAAATTAACCTTAGCTTTACCACAATTATAATTTCTCATAAATAAAGATTTTAACTCTTTACTTTTGTTTAAATGCAGATCCTTATTCAAAAAAGTTAGCAATTATGCTGTCTTTTTTTGATTGGAGTTGTTTTTATATTAATTAATTTAAAATTTAAGAATAATTATTTACCGGTAACATACTTGCATGCTAAGTAAAAGGTTTGGTTTGGTTTATTTGATGACATATCAACCTCAGTGGGTTATTTAATGTCGCATGCACCCAGATTGGTCTGGTCAAGTTAAAACAACACAAATATTTGATGACAAGAATTGAAAAAAAAAATCAAAGTCGCTCCCACATCAATGAAAATTCTTCGGTTTGTGTGATTTTTCTATTCTTCGCTATTACAACTTTGCTTCGAAAATTGTACTTATTCACAGAATTTTTCCCCTTTTTTTATTACTGGTAATTTTTTTTCCAAAATGTATTGCTGGTAAAAATTTTTCAAAAAAATTATTTCTGGTATTAAAACCTACATTTATACTTTCATAGTGACTTGACTCCTTTTATTGCGTTAACTATTTGCCCATAGCTGTGACCCTGACAAGTACTACCGCTCCTAGTCAGGGTGCACTTGGCAACACCAGCAATTAAGAGGTGGTTCGACGCTCCACAAAACCGTCTGATCAAAGGCCTTGCTGTCGGATGTAGTTTACCGTCTTACCTAGGACGCGGATGTAGTTTATAGGCATACCCAGGAGGGTAAGTAAAATATATTCTGTTGTAGACACAATTTTGGTTTTTCGTCAAAGAGTTAGTTCGGTCCTTTGTACATTCGACACTTTTTTCGTTCAACATCTTTTCTGTTCGACATTTTGTCTTTCGACACTTTGTCTTTCGATACTGTCTGCGCCCGGATAGCCAACTAACTTACTCAATATCTTGCCATCGATACGCCCTGTGAGGATTAATTTTTCCAAGCCCTCCTTCCTCATTATGTAACAAAGAATTTTCAGCTGTCTTTATGATTTTTGCGTAGCCTCGTTCGGGTTCCTCCCCGCCCGAAGACAGAGAGTTCAACCGATCTGCCGGTTGACCAACATCGACTGACAACATTTAGTCACCCCCCCACGAGGGAATCATGTGGCACAAGGCTGGTTTAACGTGGGATCTCCGAGCCCATGGGATCGTCCAAAAATATACCCATTGAACCCGTATAAACGGGTTCAGGGTCGGTTTACCTCCTCGAAAGAAAATCCGCCCTTCGGCGTAGCCTCCTTCGGGTTCCTCCCCGCCCGAAGGCAGAGAGATCATCCGATCAGCCAGTCGACTGAGGACCAACCCACTGAGCCCTACTATTCCTACTTATTATAGGTGGGAGAGTCTATTAACTATAGAATATGTGTTCCACTATAATACTGGGTAAATAAAAGGAGAACGAGGAATTGTATTGTAGGAGTCGACGAGCAGTTGCTGTATGAACCCAGGACGGCCCGGTCAAGGAAAAACAACACAGAAGAAACCTGACGACCATTAGACGAGAATTGAAACAAAATCAAAGTCACTCCCACATCAAAGACCGTCCTGGGTATGACGATAAACTACATCCCCGTCCTGGCTAGGACGATGAACTACGTCCAGCAGCGGGGCTTCTGACCGGGAAGTTTTGGGGAGCGTGGAGCCGCCTCTTAGTTGCTGGTGTTTCCGGGTCCACCCTGACCTGGGGTGGTAGCGCCTGTTGGGGTCCCAGCTATGGGCAAATAGTTGACTCCACAACCTGTCTATGAAAGTGTAAAAATGAATTTTAATACCCGAAATATTTTGTGAAAAAAGAAATTAGTATCAGCAATGGATTTTTGAGAGGGGATCATCTTACCAGCAATAAAAATCTTGTCAGCATTAAATGACCCATTGAGGTTAATAAGCCACAAAACAAAACAAACCAAACTATACATTTTTGAAAAAGAAAAAGGAAATGTTGTCAGTATTAAATGACCCATTGTGGTTGATATGCCGTAAAACAAAACAAAACGAAACAAAACAAACCACACCAATGAAAATTCTTCGGCTGGTGTGATTGTTCTGTTCTTCGCTGTTACAACTTTGCTCTGAAAATTGTACCTATTCTCAGAAGTATTCAGAGAAGTATTTTCCCCTTTTTTATTTAGTATTACGTAATTTACCTTTGCTGAGGACCTTACGCAACATTGTAATTTTTATTGTAAAAGAGGCATATTTCCTTTGCATTGAGTATTTTTACATACATGTTATTGGCCATCATTTGTCAATTAAGTCAAATAAGGCATATAATTTATGTGTAATTTATCGTCTTTTTTTTTGTGTGTGTTCTGTCATTGCTAGCAAAAATAAATTTTTCATCGTCTGTTTTTTTTTCGTTCGGTCGTTTCGTCTGTCAAAAAACTGCTGTTATAAAATAAAATTGTTGAAGTCAAACGTTTGTTTGAAAAAATATTTTTCATATCCGGTATTTTTTTCCAAATAAAAAAAAACTACTTTATATGCAAATTAAAATTACTGTTTTTCAGTTTATATTGAAATAGTCCAATTTCACCTAATGGCTTGTATATAACAGAAAAACAACTTTGATATAAGAAAAGAAATTTTCTCTGGTCCCAAATTAAAGCCACATTGTTGAATGTATTCCAAAGAGTCCAAACCCGGATATTGTGATGAAACCGACTGAAATTGATATTGAAGAGAGGTTTTCTTTTATGGAAAGAAAGTTTCAGTTGACGATTGCAATTAGAAAGCTTGTTTAAAAAAATATAAAAAAGAAAACGAAATGCGGATATAATTAGAAGAGAAAGAATCGTCATGAACAGAAAAAAATCTTCGTTACATCATTTGTTTTGCATACGATATAATTAGAGATTTTCTTAACATTATAAAATTTATTTCTATTTTTTCTGGTCCCAAATTAGAGCCTGTGTTAAACCTGATACATAAAATTAGAACCAAAAACCGGATATACGCCGAAGGACGGTTATTTTCGGGGAGGTAAAAACCCGGATATAAGAGACTTATTCTTCCGGTCCTTTCCGATTGTCAGATTCAACTGTTTATTTGGGTAACTAAATAGTTACACCGTTTTCTTTATAATCCATAATGTCGCCATTACTAGTGATCACCTAAACACCTTCAATCATCCTTATCAACTACTATTGGCATATAAATGGAGGGTATTGGGATGGCGGACGACCTTTTGATTGGTTCCGAATGAAAAACAAACACAGGTCTGTTCCCGTAAATCGAAATATGACAAAAATATCTTTAAAATTCAAGTTTAATAGGAAAAGCACGCCGCAAATTAAGAAGCAATAAGTGTGCAAGATTCGGGTAGAAGTGGGTATCTTTGAATTTGCTTGAATCTTTAACTAGAATGTAGAATAATAAGCCCGTTTCCTATGTTTTAAGATACTAAATTAGATTTAAAATTCAAACCTATCTGGATGGCTTAAAGACTTATCATATTTTATATCCGGGTTACTGATTATAAAATGTTTTTACTTCCTTAACGTTAAAAAAAAAAAATAATCTTTTTAGATTTTGCGTAAAAAATTTTTTTAAAATATTTTGACAAGATAAACAATCGAAATAAAACGCCTGTATAACGATAAAAACAAGATGAACGTCTATCCAGGGAAGATTTTCATAATGACTGAAAATAATTGACAAAGATTATTGTTTAAGGTTGACAGACACGCATGTGTTTTTTTTTTTTTTTGTTTTGTTTGTTTTTTACGAATTGGTCAAACCTAAACTCAAACAAAACATTGTTTTCAATCGTTATATCGATTGAATAGAATTTTATTATAAACAATTGTCTTGTAAATGGAATTTTTTAAAGCATTTTGAATGTAAAAATGCCCCGGATGTAAAACACTACCTGCCAAAAAAAAGAGATAGAAAAATTAAATGATCCATCATAAAGACACAAAAATAAAATTTTACAAAGATTAATTGTTTAATTTTAATCGTTTTTTCAAATTGACACGCATGTCTTAATTAGTTTTATTTTTTTTTGTTTCAGGAAAAACTGATCAAACCACAAACTCAAACAAAACACATTGTTTTCAATCATTATGAGTCTAAATGTTTGTTTGAATAGAATTTTTAACCAAATAAAAAATCATTTTATAAACAATTGTCTTGTAAATGGAATTTTTTAAAGCATTCTGAATAAAAAATAAAAAAAAACACCAGAAAAGTGGAAAAATAGGATTTAATACATGAAATAAACTTTGTAAAAATTATTACCCCCCGGACAATAAATTTTTGACGAAAAATATTAATAAGAAACATGAAATAGTTTGACGAAAAAATATACCAGTTTTATTACCAGGAATACATTTTTGAGAAACTATATTACCAGCAATACATTTTTGAAAAAAAAAATACCATCTTTAGATTAAAAAAATTACCATTTTTGAAAAAAATGGCGGCATTAAATAACCCAATGAGGTTGATATGCCGTAAACCAAACCAAACCAAACAAAAGCTTTTAAATATTAATGGTTAAAAATGGTTTTGAGTGAGTGAAGCCTGTGGCCCTGGGAGAGGACAATCCTTTGAACATTGAGGACTGTCGCTAATCAGCTAAAATGGATATCACATGTAAATCGAAGAGAATATAACAACATGAACACCATGTTAAGGATCCACATTGCTTCAAATAATTGGTTAGGAACGAAGGAACCTCCCAACAACACTAGAATCAGCGATACTGAACAAGAAAAATCTATTTTTCTAATAAACAAATTTTAATTTTTAATAAACTTGATCATATATCAGTAATGGGTACTCGGTCAATGGATGTGGAATGTTTCCTTATACGGAAAAAGCTAATATTGCTTTCAGAATGAGGAGATGCGAGGAACAGTTACTACACGCTGATTCCAGCTTTATAGCCAGAGAGTGAAGAAAATAATGACAGGATTAGTACTGGCAGTTCCTTCAAAGAATGGCGAACTTTTCCTTATGAGGAAATATCTAATATTACCATTTCGCTAATCCGATAGGCGTTCGGATTTGCGGGTGGCATTTTTCAGTTAAACTGAGCATACCTCTGTCATTGAATTTTCTGAAATTATCATGATGTCTCATTCAAATAAATCCGCAATCATTTTCGGCAAATATTTATAGCTTCAGGCTGTTGTTGATTTGGCCGATATTGTCATAGTACAAATCATTCTAATTACGGTGTTGTGCCTCCTTAAGGCAAATCTATTTTGTGTCGCAGAATCCAGTAATAGACTGGGAATAACTCATGAGATGTTTCTCATTCCTCGAGGGTCGAATATATTGTATCGTTTTGTAGTTTTCTATTTCAGCCAGAATTTTGTGTCCTACATCTTTTTCTCTATGTCAGCCTGATTGATTATCTATCTATCTATCTATCTATCTATCTATCTATCTCTATCTATCTATCTATCTATCTATCTATCTCAATCAGTTCATTATTATCTATCTATCTATCTATCTATCTATCTATCTATCTATATGAGCCATTTCAATAATTCATCCATCTATTATCTATCTATCTATCTATCTATCTATCTATCTATCTATCTATCTATCTATCTATTTATTATATCTACATCTATCTATCTATCTATCTATCTATCTATCTATCTATCTTTGCAGTCCGTTTATTATCTATGTATACATCTCGCATTCTGTTCATCTGTATCTATCCTGTATATCTATCTCTATCTCATTCTGTTCTATCTCTCTCTCTTCTCTCTCTCTCTCTCTCTATATATATATATATATATATATATATATATATATATATATAATATATAGTCTTAAGATATGCTATATTTATGGGATAAAGTGCTCAATATCAGAGATAGAGCGTGTATAAATATAAAAGTATAAACTAAAGGGCTCGGAGATCCCACGTTAAACCGGCCTTGTGCCACATGATGCCCTCGTTATCGTCGCATAGTAATATTCTATGCAAACATAATGGAATATCCTTTTTAATGGTAAATATTTTTGTTTAAATGTTCATATAACCACTGAAAATGGCTCATGTGATCAAGGATCAGCCTAATAAAAAAAATTAACCAAATGTTGGACAATTTTTTGTCTTTATTTTCTCCCAAAATTAAAGCAAACATACGAAGTTTAGTACGGCTCATAATCAAATATAATAGACATTCGTTGTCTGTTATATTTCACACTATATGCTTGAATAATGATCTGATGCCCCAATACACTATATATATATATATATATATATATATATATATATATATATATATATATATATATATATATATAAATATATATAAAGAAATATAGTCTTAAGATGTGCTATATTTATGGGATAAAGTGCTCAATATCAGAGATAGAGCGTTGTAAATATAAATATAAAAGTGAACGTGGAAGTCAGCACTTAGAGGCGACAGTCTGCTTCATGCTAGATGCAATCGTCAGGCCACGAGTCTATAGACTACCCACAATGCACCACTGACCCGTATATATATAAATAGCCCAAAAAATAACAGCACTCGTGGCCTGACGATTGCATCTAGCATGAAACAGGCTGTGGCCTCTAAGTGTTGACTTCTATGTTCACTTATATACATATATATATATATATATATATATATATATATATATATATATATATGTATGTATGTATGCCTCTGTGTGTGTGTGTGTGTGTATTGATATAATAGGAAAGAAATGTTTGATGATCCGAATTGCTTTAGTATTTTTGCTTTTATTTAAAAAAAAGTGCTCGATACAGAAGTAGAGCGTAGATTATAATTATTTTTTTTAAAGAATATGTTTCCATCGCAACATAGAAATTACTATGTTTCGAAACTGATCAGAGTAGTATTTTTGTTTTTGACCAGTTTTTTGCTGACCAGTTTCGAAAGAGTATTTTCTGTGTCGCGAGGGAATCATATTTTTTTAAATTATATATATATATATATACATTTTTGTATCTATTTATCTCTCTCTCTCTCTCTTTCTCTGTATATATGCACATGGATAGATAGATAGATATTAAGAAACTGCGATAGAGATAGATAAATAGATAGATAAGAACCCCCCCTATATGAGATGGATACATTGTCGTCGAAATGAAAATATCTTGAAATACGAAAGAGTAAACCTATTCCATAAAATTGCCATCAGTTTTGAATACGGTCTCCAGACAATCTCCTACATCACTTCTGGACGGTCTCCTTGTTTAAGTTGTTGAATGGTGCCTTCAGTTCATCTCTGGTGTTACAAGGTGCTTTGTTGGTCTTTGGTTCAACTGCGCTCCACACATAATAATCAAGGGGGTCGTAGTATGGGGAGTTATGTGGTTAAATATAAAGGGTAATGTAGTCGCAGAAATTGTCTGACAGCCATGACTGGTTTCGCCTGCTTGTGTGGCATGGTGCAGAGTCCTGTTTGCGAGACATAGGGTCTTCCAGCAGCCTACCTCTTGATTCAGGACAGTACTCCTTACTCAAGGCAATTGATTTAGCCCTCCGTGTTGAGTATGTTGCTCTATCGGAAGATGAATAGAGGCACAACGTCGTCATCATTAGTGATTACTCCAAACACATTCGTAAACACCATTAGACTCATCCAACTCTTTCCGAATCATTTGCACTGTCCTCAGATATACAACCAAACACTCTGAAATGGCAAACTGATATTATCAAACGTAATCAGTTTAAATTATGAACTAAAAATACGTTTCATTTTGTTATCAATAAAATTATCATTTCATTGGAACTAATTTGTAACTGTCCATATCCGTGTAAATACTGATGACTTCCGTTAGACATTTCATTTTTTGGTCTTCATCAGTTTTATAACCCAAAGAAGGAAAGAAAGAACAAGAGTTAAAAATAACAAAAGGAGAAATGAAAGGCAAGAAATTAAGACAATTTAAAAGAAAGAAAGAAAGAAAGACAAATTATTTGAAGAAAAAACGAACAATGTTGATTCCGTAAGTAGAACAGAAGAAAATTTGAAGGAAAAATTAGAAAGAAATAATGAAATAAATAAAGAAAAAATATTCAAAACATTGAATAAAAAAGTGATCTTGGAGTGAAAAAAAGAAGAGGATAAAGAAAGAGCATTTGAACGAAATAACGAAAGAAATATTATAAAAATATTTTTTTAAATTTTAAAATCCAACACGGAAAATGAAAAGTTTGTTTAAAAGGAAAAAGAAAAAAGGAAATAAAGAAAAAAGGATATAAATATCTAAAATAAAAATGAAAAAAATAAAAAAAGAAAGAAAAACAAAAAATAGTAAAAAAAAAATTTGAATTTTTAATTTTATTGAAAAAAAATTTTAGAAAGGAAGAAATTTAGGAAAGAAAAATTTTTATCCCAAAAGAAAAAAAAAGGAAAGAAAAAAATGAAATTTAAAAAAAATTAAGAAAAATTAGATAAAGATGAAATTTAAGAAATAAATAAATAATGAAAGAAATATTTTATATAAAATAAAATTCAGAAAGAAAAAAAAAAAAAAGAAAGAAAGAAAGAAAAATATCGAGAAGAAGAATATGAATGTGCCAATTGAATAAATATAGATTCCTATAGAATAATTATTGAAATAAAGAAAATAATTTAGAAAAAAAAAGAAAAAAAGAAAGAAGAAGAAAAAAGAAACTTGTGGATGAAAGATTGAGAAAAAAAAATAGAAATTGGAAAGAAAAAAAAAACCTTTTTTTAAGAAGGAAAATGGAAAATGAATTTTAATTTTTAAAAAGGAAAAGAAAATAGTTTTGTTGAAAAAGTTTGAAAGAAAGAAACAGAAAGAAAGAAATCAAAGAAAACAAAAAAGAAAAATAAAAATGAAGGAAAGAAAGAAAAACGAAATTTTAGAAATTAAAGAAAAAATTTTAAAAAAAGAAAGAAAAGAAGGAAGAAGAATATGAATTTAGATTGGTTAAAGACGAAATAGAAAAATTTTATTAAAAAAGAAAGAAAAAAGAAATTTAAAAAAAGAAAAAAAATTTTGTCCAGAAAAGAAGAAGAATATGAATGAAAGATTGAGAAAGACATTTTGAAAAAAATGAAATGAAAGAAAAAAAAAAAGAAAAGAAAGAAAAAAAAAAAAAAAGAAAGAAAGAAAATATTGAATAAAAAAAATATTATATAATATTAAAGTGAAAGACGAATCAGAAAAAATAAAATTAAAAAAAAAAGAAAATGGAAAGAAAAAAATTTTCCCCCTCCCAATTCTGGAAAGAAAATCTTTAAAATTGAAGAAATTAATGAAAAAGAAAGAAAGAAAAAGAAATTTGAAAAAAAAAAGGAAAGTTTATTAAGGAAGGACATAAATTCTTAAAGAAGAAATAAGAATAGGAATAAAAAACTGAAAAAAGTAATAAGAAAGAAAGAAAGAAAGAAAGAAAGAAAGAAAGAAACGACATGACTAAAGAAAAAACATAATCGAGTTAAAGCAGATTCTCCACATTGTTCAATGACGTCCCAGTAAACACCGTCTTCAATCTGTTTCTCTTCCCCTGCCAAATCTCTCACACCTTTCCCGGCTTTCATCGATTTTCGTGCCATTTTATTTTATTTTTTTTAAAGATTGTTAAAACATTAATAATCTTCTTTTGTACAGTGGAACAAAAAGGAAACTACTTTTTTTTCCCTCACAAAGAAAGTGTCAAATGTCGTTAACATGATGCACCCCACACAGAAATGGCGGCTTGGCTTTTAAAGACGCCAACGATTCTCACTGCGCGCGCGATTGTCAGTCGGACGAAACAAAATCGGATAAAACCATTTTCAGACGCACAAAATCTGGCGGCGCTGTAGACAATGAAGAGAATGGCACTATTTGTCGGCACTGGTCACGATCGCAAAGGCCGAAAAAGCGTGGTAGAAAAAAAAAAAGGAGAAATAATTAATCCACTATCCTCATTCTTCTCTTATCAACGAGTGTATAAAAATAACGGTTGTATCTTTGAAAAAAAAATAATGGCTGCTTAGACTGTCTGTTTCGCTTTGAAATAAAACTGATTAAAAAAAATATCAACTATTAACAATTAAATAAAGTTTCCTTTTTGTTGTTTTGGCGAACAACGACTTTCAGGTTATCAAATATACGTCATGTAACAGAAAAATTGTCCAAATCATGTAACAGAATAATTATCCATCCCACAAAAGGGATTAATATGTAATAAAAACGCTAAACTGATTGTGTTTCTTTTTGCCAGGTTTTCAGATTAGACGTTTCGCCATCTTGACGCCATTTGACGTCAGAATCACTGAAAAACTCTTTGAATTATTCAGCTAGAAAGAGAAGAAGTTAAAATCGTTTTTTGTCAGCCCTCACTATATGTTGAGAGGAAAAAGATCATTCAGGCCTTCAGTAATTGTACCAACATTCATACTGTGGCTTCCATCTTCAAAGCCCATTCAAAAAATCATCAAGAGAACGAAGAATAAGTTTAAAAAGGACGGAACAGTATAGAAGAAAACTGGATCAGGAGGTTACAACATGAAGAGGGATCATCATGTCAACTTAGAGCTAAAGAGATCAATTAGAAAAGATCCAACTCAATTCATAAATCATTGGCACATGAGAGAGGATTTATCAGCTATGACAGTCCAAATAGCAGTGAAAAAAAATGAAACTGAAATCACACGTTAAACTTTTGAGGCAGCTTATTTCATTTTCAAAAGGACAGAAAGATAGAAGGTTAGAGAGGACAAAGATTATCTTGAATAAATTGGAAAATGATCCTGGAACAAAGAACAGTGAAAAAAAATTTAAAAATGAAATCGTAAGTGAAACACATGAGAAATATTCATTGAATTTTGACTTCATTTTAGAAAATTAGATAATGATATCATCTTGAAAATTTGGATAAAAACCCTTTTAATAAATGGCTTAATAATAATAATAATAATAATAATAATAAAATAATATATATATATATAATCATTTATAGAGCCCGGCGTTGCCCGGGGATGTAACAATAAGAGATAGATCAAGTATCGACCATCATAAAAGACTGAAAAATAAAATTGACAAAGATTATTGTTTAAGGTTGACGGACACGCATGTCTTAATTAGTTTTTTTTTTTTTTAATTGATTGGTCAAACCCAAATTCAAAAAAACATTGTTTACAAAATCGTTATGAGTCTATCGATTGGTGAATAGAATTTTATTATAAACAATTGTCTTGTAAATGGAATTTTTTAAGCATTCTGAATGTAAATAAAAGAAAAAAAAGTTTTTAATAAAAATACTACCTGCCAAAAAAAAAAAAGTGGATGTTTGTTTTATCGGCTGAAAAATGTAAGAAATCCGATCCCATATATAAAGGAACACACAACACACACACACACACACACACACACACACACACACACAACACACTGGGTTTTTTTTAACCTAAGTCACTCCACGGAATCGCTAAAACATAGAGCATAGTCTGATGAAAAAAAAGACGCCAAAGTTTATGAAAACAAAATTTTATCGTCAAAATGCTTATTTTTTTATGAAGAGGATAGACTAAATTTTTTTTTTTTATTTTTTAAAAATTTTTTCCATCTTTTTTAGAATATTCTAAATTTTGATTTAAAAAACCTTGTTTCTTTTTTGTCGCAACAAGGGGTAGTAAATAACATAGATAATTTTTAGCGCGTTTTTTTTTACATTTACACATTAATTTGGAAAATCTTGCAAAAATAAAAATAATTGTCAGATGTTAATGAAACTTTCAGAAACTATTCACAGATGATCAAATTATTATAAATAAATTTTTTTTGTTAAAGTCATGGCAGAAATATTTTTTTTATATTTATTAACACCCCCATAACTAATTTTTATGAAAAACTCTAGAAATTCGAGACCATCGGTTTTAGTGATTACAATAGTTAAAAGCACAAAGGCTTTGAAGAATGCAAATCATGTTTTTTTTTTTTTTTTTTTTTTTTTTTGGCCACGTACCTGAAAAATCAGCTGTGAATTGTAACATACAAAACTCAATAAAACAAATATATTATTTAGTTTCAAATGCTTTTATTTGTTTTAATTTGTTTTTTATGAATATGGACAATATTTTCTGAAAGCAAAAAATTTTTTCAATGAAAATTGAATTTAATACAATTATTTCTTATTTCTTTAATTTTAAAAAGATTTTTTTTAAATTTTAAATTGAATTTTTAAAAATATTTTAACATTAGTTAAAAAGCAACATCAACCTTTCAAAATGTCCGTGTGAGATTGTCATTGTCTAGCGCTTTGAAAATTGTATAATTTGGACCAATCAGATTAGCCATGGTAATTAAGAAATGTAATTTTTGTGTTTATAGTCGGACAGTAATTATCAAGTACGGAAGACCAACCAGAATACAATTTAGTTGCATTATTTGAGTTCAGCATTGTTCTCCGCTGTTAAGCCCTTTACTTTTTGCGAAACACGTATGGAGAAGTTAATTTGAGTTTTCAATTTCAACTGAGAAGGGTACCTACAAGTAACAGTATCATCTTATGAAATTTAACTACTGCTAAACTTTAATTTATATGATCTTATTTTTATATTAATCTCAGTTATGACATTTTTCCATAAATGAAATATCAAAATTAATAATAAAATGAATGGAAATACAAATAACACAGTAAAATGTAATAAATGTACATAAAATTATAGTATTTTTATGTACACTTTCTGATAAAATTTCATAAGAAAGGTACCTAAATTAATTAGATACCTTTTTTCTTATGAAATTTAATCTCACTATTAACAGTCTTATTTTTTTTTTTTATTTCTTTATATTTTCCATAAAGCATCGTAAACGTAAAAATGAAAGCTAAGTACAAAAAAAAAAAAAAAAAAAAAAAAAAAAAAAAATTAGAGCGCTGAAAGTTTTCCTTAAAAGTAACAAGGTAAATAATTTGTTCACTTAAATAAATTTTCACTTCCTTCCATCCGTAGAAAGAATTATCCTCCCGTAAGTTATCTAAACGTCATGAATGTGCCTTTCGTCAATCGTCAAGCGACGCGAAAGGTTATGACCTGCTTTGTTTTATTTTCAAATTACATTTTTTCGGCGCAGAAGCTAAAATTTAAGCTTGGTTCAAAATATTTTAAATAAACAGTATAATTTCTGTTTTTATTAAAATCAGTTTTGAAAAATGATAATTGATTTTTAAAAGAATATCAAAGTAAGATTTTTCAATCTTTTTTATCAAATCGAAAAAATGATTGAAAATGATTATCTGCCCTTTTTTTGACCAAAAAAAAACATATTTTTTACGAAAATTTCAGACGTGCTAGGAACGATTAAAAAATGTAAAAAAATACCCCCAAAATACTTTGATCTTTCCTCTTTAATAATAATATGAACATTAGACGATAAAATTTTGTTTTCATCAAGTTCGGCTTTTTTTTCATCATGCTATGCTCTTTTGTTTACATTTTCGTGGGTGAGTTGTCCCCCTTTCATTCTCACGATGTGTCTTAATCGTGTTTTCAAATTGATTTTATTAAAAAACAACTGTATTTTTTTCCCATTTTCGGTCCCGTTAGAACCACCACAAGGTAATTTTATGTAGTCCTGTGAAGTTTTGTTGAAATTCTCCTAAAAAATGTAGGAAATTCGATCCAACATATAAACGTTACAGACACACACACACACACAACAACCTGCACTACCATTTTATAATAAATAAGATATATATTCGTATATATGAAATTTATTTCAATCATTCACGAGCCTGATCTTTAGTTGATTAATTAATAATTTCAAATTGTTAATTTCGATTTTATCATTATTCTTTTCCGTGCTTTGGATAATTATACATTCTTATTGCTCAAAAGTAGAGTCCAATAGGGTTTTAAAAATCCCTAGAATTCACGGATATCTTTAATCATTTCGAAGATATAACGGTTCAAAGTTTAATCTAACAAATGGACAATTTTATTAACACTATTTGCAATTTTGCTACACGCGGTACATTCCGATTATTTTTTATATCGTTTCCTGTAATAACTATCTTTAATGGGAAAGCATTCTAGCTATTTAATTTTTTAAAAAAATTATTTTAACTCCATAAAGGATAATGCTTTATTTGAATTAGAAGTTCCGTTTAATTATTTATAAGAGGAAATATAATCAGATTATTTGTTTGTAAGGGTGGTCCGAAAGACTTTCTTTCAGTGACTTAAAGTTCATCTAAGCGGTTCGTCATTTCTATTGAGCAGGGATTCTCAAGCAGTTAGATGCAACTATTTACTGGGTGCCGCTCGATTTCTCAACAGAAACAATAATAATAATGAAAATAGAGGAAATATATATCAGTATATAGAGATAAAGGGTGGTCCGATATATATCATCCCTATATAATATATAATTATTAATTTTATTTTGTATAAAAATATATATATATATATATATATATATATATATATGAAGAGAGAAAACTACTGAATCCATATATATATATATATATATATATTATATATATATATATATATATATATATATCCGAATATTTTGTATATATTCCTTGTAAATTATAGACCTGCGTTTCATAGCAGCAAATATGGCATATTATAATTTCGTTTGAACTGATTATATTACTGATAAATAATAAATTTTAAACAGGAAGAGATAAAAAAATTTTTCAAATAATTCTTTTTAATTTTCGATTATATTTTTTTAAATAAATTGTTTTAATATTTATTTTATTATTTAAAATATTTTTTATATTTCTAATTTAACTTTTTAAAAACAATTTAACCATTTTTAGTGATCGAGAATTCAAAATAAAACATTCGACGGTACCCATTAATACATAGTAACCTGGGTACCCAGAGACGACACGGAACGCACCAAAGTGAAAAAAAAGTTTCAAAATTATTTGGTAAAGAGATTCTTACTTTACATTTAACATTGTCCTGGTCAGAGCTCGACTGGTCTAACGAGAAAACGGCCTATTTGTTGCATATTGGAGTAAATAGAGGTTTGACAATGCTTTATCACCGAAAAGTTGCGATTACTCTACAATTCTGGACATCTATCCACGGAGTAAAACGGGCTGGTTGCCTAGCAATCACCTACTTTGACCAGCTATGTTATGACACAGACTGCCACCCTAAAGACCTTCCGACCTTGAAGTAACCGTAATGATTGGCGTAATTGATTCATGAATGTCCCAGCTAACTCGACCGGAGGAAATATAATTTTTTTTGCCCACCAATCTGAACATTCGGGAAATTTTATTAAAGAAAATATCTGCTCTTCGGCATAATAACTTGGACCGATTTTAAATGTGAATTAAGTTTAAGCGTCTAATGATTTTTTCTTTTTTTCTTTCAGATTTGGCGGACATTTGGGCAATATTATTTTTCACATATTTGCCATGACTTAACTAACATGATCCAATAGAGAAATAAATAAATTTTTACCAATAACACTAATTTATTTACTTCTGACTTTGATCCGTCTTAATGAAACACCCTTTATTTTGTTTAATAAGATTTCTGGAATATTCTGGTCGGTAGATCAAAATAAATAAATATACCTTTTAAATAAGTAAACAGAGCGTCCATTCAAATTTGGGCATTCACTAACAATAATGTTTAAAGTGATAAAAAAATCTATCAGTTTAATAAATAAAAATCCTTTACTTTCTTTTAGAAATGGCCTTGTTTACGTTCGGATATGAAACTGAACATATATGATAATTTAGAGGAATCTATGACGAGGAGGAGGATTTCACTTAAGAATACTGTTCAGGCCTTGCTTGATCAGCAAAGCATCTTCATGGCCGAGTCGGTTAATGCACGTCGAATCTCCCGATAGTTGCCATCTTTCCAGGGCGACACATATTCAAATATTTACGTAGAATGTATATTTTTCATTAATTAGATTTCTCGAATATTCCAGTCGGTAGACGAAAACAAGTAAAAATATTGTATAATAAATAAGAGAGGCGTCTACTCAAATACGAGTATCCACTAAAAATATCTTTTAACGTGATAAAAATCTGCTAGATTTATAAATAAAAAAATCCATTACTTCTTTAAATTACATTTACAAGCACTTCCCACAAGAAGTTGATAAGAATGGTAAAGCCTGGGATGTAACTTTGGTCATCTCGAAAGCCTTTGACAGGGATTAGCTGAAAAGTTACGCTGACTCCGTAAAAATTTTTGAACTGATCAAGTCTTTATTTTCAAATCGTAAAATGAAAAGTATCCTGAAAGGTCACACTTCTACATCCTTTCCTACTAATGCAGACATTCCCCAGGGGTATATCTGGCTTTCTTTTCAATTTTCATCAATCGCCTTCCGGATGGCATCAGCTCACAACTTGGTATCTATGCTGATAACACAGCCATTTACTCCTGTCTCGATATTAAGGCACAGCAAGGTCAAAATTTACTCCCGTGTTAAATGGGTTCATATTAACGCCTCCAAAAGAAATTTTCTCAGTTTGACAAGGTCCATCAGTATGGCTGATGCTAACCTCCAATGGCAGCTTCTCGGGCTAACGTTTTCATGACTATATTGAATCTATTGCTAGTTCAACTGCTAGAAAGTTTTTTCTCCAGAATTTTTTTTCCAGAATATATCTATAAGTCTACAATTCGTATATGCTTAAAATATTGCTGTCACATATGGTCCGATGCCCCCTGATATTTACCTCTAGCTTCTTGATAAAATCCAAAGAAGAATCTGCAATATTATTGGTGTCGATCTGGCAGTTCGGCTTTAGTCACCTCCCACCGCCGTAATGTTGCCTCTCTGAGTCTTTTCTATAAATACTTTCATGGTTAATCGTTCGGATGAGGTCTTCGCCATGATACTTATAGCATCAGCTCTCAACTTGGTATCTACGTTGATAACACAGCCATTTACTTCTTGTCTCGATAGTAAATCTGATCAGTTTGATAAAGTCAAAATGGCAGCTAATGTTCAAAATAACCTTCAGTTTGTTGTTAACTGTGACAAAAGATGGCTTTTTAATTTAAACGTCTCCCAAATTAAACTGTTCTTCATTAATCATGTGATAGATCACTCTCTGCCTTCCATCATCATGGCTGATGCTAACCTCCAGAGAAATGACTCGTTGTGCCTTCTCAAGATAACATTCTCGTCGTCATCATCGTTATCCTTCGACATCCCTATGATTGGTCGGAACTACATTGACAATTCTTATCCCAACTCGGAATATTTATATTACTGGCATAGCCCCAATCATTCTCAATGCATTGACCTCGGGAGGGAAAGCAGGATCGCTGTCTTCTATAAAATGATTCGTTTGGAATTTGGTATGTTATGGAATAATCTGCTACTCACTTCCTATCTGTTCTTGTAAATTCTTTTGTACTAATGCCAGTGTCCCCCAGAGTACAATCCTTGTTCCTACTTTGTTTTTAATTTTCATTAATGACCTTCCCAGTGGCATCAGCTCCCAACTTGTTATCTACGCTGATATCACAACCTTTTAGTCCTGTTTCGATAGTTCGATGAGGTCAAAATTGCAGCCAATGTCCAAAACGACTACCAGTCTGTTGTTAACTGGGACAAAAGATGGCTTTTTTAATTTAAATGTCTCCAAAATTAAACTGTTCTTCATTAATCATCTGAGATATCACTCTCTGCCTTCCATGATCATGGCTGATGCTAACCTCCAGAAAAGTGACTCGTTGTGCCTTCTCAAGATACCATTCTCGTCGTCATCATCGTTATCCTTCGACATCCCTATGGTTGGTCGGAACTTCATTGACAATTCTTATCCCAACTTGGAATATTTATATTACTGGCATAGCCCCAATCATTCTCAATGCATTGGCCTCGGGAGGGAAAGCAGGATTGCTGTCTTCAATAAAATGATTCGTTTGGAATGTGGTATGTTATGCAATAATCTCTTCTCTTCATATCTAATCTTTCGTACTAATGTTGCTATTCCCCAGGGCACAATCCATGTTCTTACTTAATTTTAATTTTTTTTTATGACCTTCCCAATGGCATCAACTCCCAACTTGTTATCTACGCGGATGGCATAACCATTTACTCCTGTCTCGATAGTAAGGCTGATCAGTTCGATGAAGTCAAATTGGCAGTCGATGGCCAAAACGACTTCCAGTCTGTTGTTAAGTAGGGTTAAAGATGGCTTTGTTATTTTAAAGCCTCCAAAACGATACTTACCTCCATTAATCATCCGAGAGACTCCATTCCATCATCATGGCTGAAGCTGACTTCCAGGAAATTGACTTGTTGCCCCTTCAAAGGCTAACGTTCTCAGCTGACATGAAGTTGAAATTCTATATCGAATACATTGCTAGGTCAGATTCTATGAGAGTTGCTTCACTACGCTGTTCGAGAAAATTCTTCTCAACTGAATTTATCTTACATATCAATAAATCAACCATTCATTGATGTTTATAATATTACTTCCATATATGGTCTGGTGCTTATGCTATGTATTTAGAAATTCTTCATAACATCCAAAGAAGAATCTATCTTACATATTTATAAGTCTACCATTCATCCTTACTTTGAATATTGCTGTCACATCTGGTCTGCTGCTCCTGCCATATATTTAGAGATTCTTGATAAAATCCGAAGAAGAATCTATCTTACATATTTATAAGTCTACCATTCATCCTTACTTTGAAAATTGCTGTCACATCTAGTCTGCTGCTCCTGCCATATATTTAGAGATTCTTGATAAAATCCGAAGAAGAATCTTTCTTATATTCATAAGGGAATACTGTTGTCACATCTGGTCTGCTGTTCCTGCCATATATTTAGAGATTCTTGATAAAATCCGAAGAAGAATCTATCTTACATATTTATAAGTCTACCATTCATCCTTACTTTGAATACTGCTGCCACGTCTTGGTTGGTGCTTTTGCTATATATTTAGGGATTCTTGATAAAATCCAAAGAAGATTCAGTAATAATAATGGTCTTAACATGGCATCTCGGTTTCAGTCAGTTTCACACCTCCGTAAAGTTGCCTTCCTAATACTTTTTTTTTTTTTACAACTAGGCGACTAGAAAATTTTCAGTGCGTGAAAGTTGAAATCACGACTCGAGCCGTCCGTCTTTGAGTTTGTAAGTCAAATGGCTACCATTGAGGAAAAAGAAGAAAACGAGAAAAAGAAAGACAGGTTAAGGAATGAGGGAAAAGTGAAAAGAAAAAGAAAAGGCGAATAGGACAAAATACACTCCCAAGCGTAGGTCGGCGCACGTATGCGAATGCACACAAACACACGCGCACATACATACAATGAAAAAATATACTTGCACCAATGAAAAGTGCATATAAAAAAGATAAATCGAGAAGTATATGCATCAATTGCTGATACCATCGCATGAGAAGACGGAGTGGTTCCCGGAGGGTCCGTCTGTGAAACCCTGGAGTCGGGATGCTGAAAGGAACATGAATCAGCTAAGTGACAAAACTTTTACTTATATTAACTCTCTCTCTCCCCTCTCTCTCTCTCTCCCTCTCTCTTTCTATATATATATATATATATATATATATATATATATATATATATATATATATTGTTTTAATAACTATACTCCGGCAGTAGGAAAAAATCCGGATAATACAATTTGTAAATAAAAATATATTTGAACAAACCGATATCACGGAAAAAAATTCAGGAAAAAAAAAAAGATTAAAACATCCGTGTTGAATGAAAATAATCAATCAGCACCGCAATAACTTGTCAAAACCCCCAAACTCCGACAGGGTAAATTAAGTAAAAACGTAAAAGTGCTCAATATGCTAAGTAGAGCAAAATCTAAAATACCTAGCAGGGCAGGACCTACCTACGAAGATTTCAAGGTACTACTGAAGATCCGTTAAGTGAAACCTTGGTAGGTAGGCTCTTTGCTTTCTGGTTTTATATATATATATATATATATATATATATATATATATATATATATATATATATATATATATATATATATATATAGAACAGTAAGATATATAATCCGGTGTACTTATAGATATTTTTATTTTTACAAAATAATGCTCAATGTAAATTTACAGAGCATTAATATTATAAATTAATTGATTTGAAATATGTTTTTTTTTGGCTACACAGTTCTAACCATGTTTCAAAAATGGAAGCTAAAAGCTACGAATTTAATTTTGTAATTAAATTAAAGACATTAGTTCCATTTCATCCTCAAAATTTAATTACAAAATTAAATTCGGATCGTTTAGCTTCCATTTTTGAAACATGGTTAGAACTGAGTAGCGAAAAACACATTTTAAATCAATTAATTTATAATATATATATATATATATATATATATATATATATATATATATATATATATATATACGAGGTACATTCCAGGCGTTTTTCTAGGAGAAGCAATTATAACTGACCTAGTTTATTATCATTTTAGTTTATCCGTCTCTTTATAGCTAATATGCTGACCTGCCAGTTTTTGTTATTCCAGATTGAAGGAGATGGCTGTAACCGATCTTTGAACATACCCTTCTGCTTGTAATCGCGGAATAGTTTGCAGAATGCAGTCGGGACGAGAAGACAGTTTGAAAGATCGTTATGCAATAAAATCTTGTGTTGACAGACATGTGCACCAAAACTGTATCTGACCCCGCTACAGTCCAGAATTTACATCCTGTGACCTGTGGCTTTTCCCCAGACTGAAAGGATGCCCTCACTGGTCACCTTCACTCTGGAGGACTTTAGTTTGGGTCTTCAGGAATTGGCCGGAGCGCTACAACAAGTGTATTGCAATCAGAGTATCCGAATTTAAAGGAGATTAGAGTTTTGCCTTTTTTCAAATTAATAAATGCCTCCGCAGAAAAAGTCTCAAAATTCCTGAAATGCATCTCGTATACATGTAAGCTAAAGTGCTTCAAAATTAAACATCTAATAACTTTCTACCATAAACAGACAAATGTGAACAACGACAACTAAACACAGAACAAGTCGATGGTGTTTAAGACACGCCTAAGGCTTTTCATTGGTTAATCTAGTCACGCCCATTCCATGGTTGTCCATAACTGTGTTATGGCTGCTAAGTGTGGCCGCAGGATGTTTAGCGACTTCTGCAACGGTATATTTTTGAAGCGATTTAACTCCAGCAGTTAAGAAGGGTAGCAGAATGGATGGAAATCAGCTTTGTATATCTAGAGGCAGTTGGCTCGTGTCACAGATTCCCGACGGGAAGTTTTCTTATTTTGCTGAGTGAAACTACCATTACCGTTAATCGTAAGAGAATCAAATATTTTTCTTCGTTTGGTGCTTACCATTTCTTGTCAGTTGCTGGCGTCATCCGTTCTCAAATCACCTGCGGAATTCCGCAGTTTGTCACGTGATATATTTCATACTTTTTAATTTTTGTGTTATACTCTAACTGGAGCTGCAGGAAAAATAAGTAAAATAAAATTGGGCTTATACACAACATGGATGATAGGGCATCACATCTCTGTGATTCCGACAGTTATCTTATAGTGAAAAGAGGCTAATTGTCTTCAAAGTTTTCTGCATCTGCCACAGATACACTACCCCCTTAAACGTTACTTCATCGGGCGCACGGCCGGGTAGTTAGAACGTTCGATTTCAGACCAGGTTCGAACCGCATAAAGAATGATTTGTCAGAAAGGGGACTTCTGGAGAGCATCTGTATGTGGAGTGAATCCATGCGCGCTGAAACATTGGAACACGCCTGAAAACTATATATATATATATATATATATATATGTGTGTGTGTGTGTGTGTGTGTGTATAGAAATACATATATATATATATAAGCAAATATATGGATATAGATCCGACAGTATGAAGAAAAATATACTGAAAAACAAACAAAAATCCTAATATGCGATTATGTTGTTTTAACGTTGACTTTAAACATTAAAACAACATAATCGCATATTAGGATTTTTGTTTGTTTTTTCAGTATATTTTTTCATATATATATATATATATATATATATATATATATATATATATATATATTATTTGGTGGTACTTATTAGAAAGTGCTCAATATCAGAAATAGAGCTAAAATATTTGTTTGATTGGTGTGAGTTTGTGACCTTCACAAACTCACATCAATCAACCATATATATATATATATATATATATATATATATATATATATATATATATATGGGTGATTTTATAAACAGTGGCTGCTGCTGCTAATGCAATGCTCTTCAAATATAATCAAGCTCTCCTAGCCACTGACATCTTTCGTATAGTAAAAACGTTAAAATTTCCCTTACTTATCTGCCATGCGACGATAGCTTGTGGGTAGAATCTCTGATTGATGCCAAATCGGCCGGTTTCGATCCCGGTTTGAAGCAATCAGGTGTCTAAAAACAATGATGAGCTATGATACAGTGAAACAGTCTGTATGTGGATGACTATATATATATATATATATATATATATATATATATATATATATATATATATATAGAGAAGGACAACTCTGTATTCAAAACCTGCGGACAGTCGTTTGAGGACCTTGTGTCCCGTAGTGCAGCAAATCTGTATTCGGTCCTTTAAAAAGTTTGGACCTATAACCCTTTTCCTTTATA
The DNA here is from genome assembly GCA_903632075.3 of Acanthosepion pharaonis. Lineage (NCBI taxonomy): Eukaryota > Metazoa > Mollusca > Cephalopoda > Sepiida > Sepiidae > Acanthosepion > Acanthosepion pharaonis. The sequence goes on along the minus strand of CAHIKZ030001571.1, from coordinate 291,525 downwards.
TTCAATATCTCACTTCCCTTCCACCGACTACCAATCCCTATTTTTAAATTTAAGGTTATTTTCAAAAAAAGCTTCGCACCGTGAGAAAGCAGACAGAGATTGGATTGTTATTAATAATTCGATCTACAAACAAAATCCCCACCAGTCTCGATAACTAATGTTGGTGTATCTCCATCGTCTCTTTGTTTGTTTCTTGCATCCGATGATAAAGGACAAAGGCGTGTCCGAAAATTCCGAACTTGTATCTTTAATGTCCGTGCTTTATTTCTGTCACGTGGTTAATAATTAATAAATGTTATTCGTACTGATCAGAGCATAACCCTTTCGTTCATCTTTATCTAAATATATATATATATATATATATATATATATATATATATATATGTGTGATGAGAACGAAAGTAATATATAAATTCCAACGTTCACAGCATTAATCCAAAAGAGGGATCGATACCGATAGTAGAGCGATAATTATTTATTTATTATAATTTTATCATATAGACAGAACCATTTTACTCACTACAAAAGATGAAACTTGGTTTCAGTGCATTTCAACTGCACTTCGACGGGTAACCATTTTCGATTCTCACCCGTCGTTTTGTCTATATGATAAAATTATAATATATATATATATATATATATATATATATATATATATATATATATTATTATATAAATATAAAATTTTAATATATATATATATATATATATATATGTATTTATATATATATATATATATATATATATATAGAGAGAGAGAGAGGGTGAGTTTTGACAGAGAAATCGGAGAGGAATTGAAGGAATCCAGAAAGAACAAAAACCCTCTCCCCCATGTCTTGCGTGCACATATTTATGGTCATCATCTCCTGTTGTTCTATATGCAGTGGCCCTTCAGGCGATCGTGGCTCTCCACAATTTCCTCTCCTTTGTTGCGATTAATAAATTTTGTCTATATTTTACCTCTCCTAATCCTTGTTACACTATCTATTTGCACAAAATCGTCCTTCTATAAGCCGTGTCCTTCAGGACGTTGGCAGTCATGGCTCTCCACAATTTCTTTTCGTTTACAACGACGAATAAATTTTGTTTTTTGGTTATCCCTCCTAAACCTTGTTACACCATCTATTTACAAAAACTCGCTATTTTTCTTCTATAAGCGGTGTCCTTTCAGGACGTTGTCGATCATGGCTCTCCACAATTTCTTCTCCTTTGTACCGATTAATAAATTCTGTCTTTTTGTTATTTCTCCTAAACCTAGTTACACGATCTATTTACACAAACACGCGCTTTTTTCTTCTGTAAGCTGTGTTTCTTCCAGACGTTGGCGATCATGGCTCTCCACAATTTCTTCTTCTTAGAAGCGATTAAAATTTTTGTCTTTTTTTTTTATCCCTCCTAAACCTTGTCCCGCTATCGATTTGCTCAAGATTTCTAGGTAGGTTATGCGTTGTTTTCCTTTGTTCCTCTTACCATCAATCTGTCTGGTGAGTATCAAATTTTCCACGTCCACTTTCCTCATTATGCTCCCTAGAAATTTTAATTGTCTCTTTTTGGTATTAAGGGTAACTGATAATTTATCTATATATTTGTAAAAGAGTAAATTCGTCTTTTGATATTAAAAAATGTGCTCATCGCTTAAATAATTAATTTAAATGTAGCTCCGTTTATACATACATTTATTTTATTTTATATTTATTTATTTTTTATTTTTATTGTTTTCTTTCTTGTTTTACTTTTTTTTAAATTTTGTTGTTTGGAATAAAATTTATTCCATTTAGGGTGCTGGTATTTATTTCATCTGTTGGGTTACGATTTCCTTGTAAGCGTTTGATGAAGTTTCACGTCTCCCGAACATTGTCAAGCGCCTGATGCTATCATATGCACCCGGTTGCATCTCCATGTTTAAGGTCCCTGAAATCTTTTGTGGTGCCCCGTGTTGCCACCTACACGAGATTTATGCATCGATACTCTTGGAATGAAAACAAAACAAATTGATTGAGAACAAGCCGACTGGGATTTGGCAACAAATCACACTCAATGAATAATTTAATCCTAAAATCGATAAGATTTAATTCCAAGAAAGGATTACTGGTTGATTTTTCGGAACGAAAATCATGAGATTTGATTAAAATAAAAAAAAATGCAACGAGAACAAACTCTCATTCGCAAGCTTTACCTAGCGTAATACAGCATCTTTCATGGCCATATCACCTAGAAACACCGGTTCTCGTTCGATCACCTGGTCAATATCTAGATGCGTGTCCGCTTGCAAATACCAGGTGTTGTAAGCTTGGACAAAGCTGACAGTAGATTACGATTCCGGCTGGCAATGATACAAAAATTAGCGATAGGAGAAAGTCGACCGTCATAGACTACACAAGAGCCTTTGATCGATATGTAGAGAGTAGCCGTTCCAGGTGCGCAGAGCAGTAGTAAGTGTTCTAGTTTACCGAAAGAAAGATCTGGACCGTTAGTCTGTCGTGAGAAAAGACAGAAATATCAGTGAAGATGTCGCAAATATAAAGTTTAAAATATGTATATTTAGGCAGTATACCATGATTCAAGCATGTTTGATTGAATAATCGAAATATATTTATGTCTATTTTTTTTTCTCATAGTTTATTTTAACCCTCTAAGCACGCATGCGCACAGAGAACGAGTTCAGCGAATATACAAAAATAGAAACGGGCGTAAGGCAAGGATTCGGCTCACCGGACCTATTCACCCTATACGTCGAAGCAGTTCTGAGAGAATTGGAAATCCCACCAGGATTCAACATTGGCACCCACCATCTTAACAACATAAGATACGCAGATAACACAGTACTGATAGCAGACATGGAAAAGAAATTACAGAATCTCCTACAGAAGGTAGCGAAGGAGAGCGAGAAGAAGGGACTAAGCATTAACTACAAGAAGATAGAATGCATGATCATCAGTAAGATGAAGAGCCTGAAATGCGATTTGCAGTAGAGGCTTGTATTTGTACTAAGTCGGTCCTAAAATAGGTTCGACGTACAAAACGTTAGGAACTTGATATAATAGGTAATGACACAGTAATCTAGTTGTGGTCACTGATACTTTAGTATCCGACTAACGGTCGTCCGGCATCGACTGACTGACCGACGATATTTAGTCACCCCCCACACGAGGGCATCATGTGGCACAAGGCCGGTTTAACGTGGGATCTCCAAGCCTGTGGGCTAGGCCAAAAATATGACTATTGAACCCGTATAAACAGGTTCAGGGTCGGCTTACCTCCCCGAAAGAGAATCCGCCCTTGGGCGTAGCCTCGTTCGGGTTCCTCCCCGCTCGAAGGCAGAGAGTTCAACCGATCAGCCGGTCAGCCGATCGTCCGACTTCCGACAGAACTTTGCTGGCCGGGGACACTAAAATCAAGCAGGTGCAGAAGTTTAAATCTCTGAGAAGCTGACGGTAAGTGCGACACTGAGATACGAAGACATATTGGGATTGCCAAGGACGCATTCCAAAACCTGGACAGAGTATTGCGAGACAAGAGAATTTCTTTGATAACAAAGAAAAGAGTACTGAGTTGCTACGTGACATCTGTCCTCCTTTACGGCAGGGAATGTTGGATGGTCTCCTTAAAGATGACAATGAGAATTGAGGCAAGCGAGATGTGGTTCTACAGAAGGATGCTGAGGATATCATGGACCGAGCGTGTGAGCAACGATGAGGTCTTGGAGAGGATGCAAACAAGGAGGAAGCTTATACTTAACATCAGGAAAAGGCAGATAAAATTTCTGGGACATGTAATGAGAAAGGAGGGGCTGGAGAATCTGATACTCACAGGTCGAATAGAAGGAAAGAGAGACAAGCGGAAACAATGCATGACAAATCTGGCGGGCTTAAGCAAGGAAATGACAGAACCTGGTCTGGGGGAAGGGGCAAGGGGCGAAATTTATTGAGAGCTACAAGGGATAGGAATTGTGAAGAGCTATGATCGCCTACGTCCAGAAAGAACACGACACATAAAAAGAAAAAAAGAAAAAACATTCCCGGATCAGTTTCTTAGTGCTGTTATAAAACTGGTTATGGTAAACACCGTAGTTTTGATTATTTCTTTTTATTTTGTCTATATGTCTGAGATAAGATATTATGTACATTATTTACATTATTCGGACTATTGTCCTCATCTTTGTCACCAGGTTTATCACAAAGTTTCGGCTGTTGTACGCTCCGGCCTTCAGAAAGTGGTTGGAATGTCGAATCGAACCCTTTATTTCACTCACTGGGGTAGATTGTTCTAATTCCACGTGCCATGTCTAATGAATGCCCTGTTTTCTTTTCTTTTCCCAAGTACTTTCATTTTCATGAAAAATCACCTTCAGGGGTGAATATACATACATACCCATTCGATCCGTGCTAGGAGAATCTGTGAAAAATGAACCAATATACTGAAAACAAAATATTTTCAAGTTGGCTTCCTTTGTTAAACCTGATGTTATTTTTATCTTCTTTTCCTTTTGAAAGGTGGACGTCGGGTGGTGTAATTGGAAAGAGAACCGGAAAGAGAAATCAAAGAACTGAGTTCGAATTCCAGTCGGTGTCGTTACATTTGCTTCCGATAAAATAACCTTGGTAAAGTTATGAATCCATTTTCACCCACCATCTTCTTCCGGGTTAAATAGCTGAACAAACTGGGAGATATAACCTTGGCTGGTAACTAGTCAACAGCAGAAAGTAACGGTAGACTAGTTAAGTCAGTCATGAGTCGATATATTAATCGATATCTTACGATGTAGTAATTCTGGGGTGATCACTTTAGTACTTAATGACAATAGGAAACCAATCCCCATTTTATGTGAATAAGTCAGTCATGAATCGAAAAGAGACATTATCACCCAAGCGTCCATCACGCATAGCACCTAATAAAAGGATATTGATATGTAGTAATTATGGGGTGATCACTTTCGTACTTAATGACAATTGTAAACTGATCCCTCTCTTTATGTCCCCTTGAATCTTATGTGAATAAGTCAGTCATGAATCGAAAAGAGACATTATCTCCCAAGCGTCCATCACGCATGACACCTAATAAAAGGATATTAATATGTAGTAATTCTGGGGTGACCACTTTAGTACTTAATGACAATAGGAACCGATCCCCCTCTTTATGTCCCCTTGAATCTTATGTGAATAAGTCAGTCATGAATAGAAAAGAGACATGATTGACCAAGCGTGTATGACGCCTGGCACCGAAGGAAGGATATTAATATGTAGTAATTATGGGGTGATCACTTTAGTACTTAATGACAATTGTAAATTGATCCCCCACTTTATGTTGCTCAGAATCTTGTATGAATACGTCAGTCATGAATCAAAAAGTGGCAATCCTTTGCGCTACGGACAGATTTTGGCAACACTGGATAAAAGCCTCTGAATAGCAAGCTGACCGCTATTTAAAGAACCTCACATTATTTTCATGAGTGTAACTACACTTGTAGCTTATTGCTCCATGGGTTTTCCGCTTTTTTATAACTCATTGTGTTTAAGATTTTTTTTTTTAATATTCGCCATTTTCTATATGTTATGGTGTAGAACCAAAGAAAGATAACACGGACTCGGATATAAGGTTAAATAGTATATTCTCAGGAACGTAGTCCAAAGGTAAATGTGGACTGGAGAGTACTACGCTCTACTACTTTACCAAAATATCCATTGCTAACCTGAACAACGTTTTCCTACTGTCTTCGAAATATTCACTGCTAACCTCTGGATTCTATACTCAAAGACGACCGCCATCATGAACAACAGAACTGCTCCTCTGCGCGTCTCGAACTGCTCCTCTCCGACTCTTTACCATCCCATCGACGTCCTTGGGGCCGAGTGTCTGACAGTGGGCCGTCTCCTGCCGCTCATCTTTGCATCACAACGGGCAGTTTGTGACCGACGAACCCAGAACGCAGCCTGGCTATTCATTTTATACACACTTCATTATAGGATCCCTCGACTTTATTTGATGATGACTGCTTGAATTTAAAAAGCGGACAAATCGAAAAATTTACACAACTAACCGAAGACGCAAGATGTGTGGATTTTATTTTGTATCGATCACTTATTCTCAGCCAACTAGCGCATTACCGATACGTCTTCTTCATCACGTTTTCCTGGTTTGGGACAAACTGATGAGTTTCCTCGGGGTTATATGCTCAATCTGAACTGCTTAACTGTATAAATTCAAGAGCCGCAGACAGATTTATTGATCGCAGTTAGAAAAAAATTTTCCGAGTAAGTCAAGCTCTTCGAAGCCTAAAATTTCTAGGTTATTTAAGGCCGAAATGCGTTATTTTGCTAAACAGTATAGGTCGGCATAGGTCTGTTTTCCGTCAGTGTCAACAAGTTAAACATAGGCACGTCAAACAGGTAGTTCTCGTTTTTGGTGCTGGCTACCCCCGCTTTTGCACGTTTCTTCTTAAATCGAACGGAGAGGGTGAATTTCTGGACGAAGCGTATCTGCTAGGAGACCATTAATACACCACTGAAGAGCTTGTATTTACATTCAGAGAAGTACAGAACAGTAGCTCGCGTCATGTATACATTTTAAGTCAAGTATACGTTTTCTAATTGTGTGTGAGTATATATATATATATATATATATATATATATATATATATATTTTTTGGATTGATGTGAGTCTGTGACCCTGGGTTTCACGCTTTTGCGATCGTCAGACAAATTGATTAATTTTTTTAAAATTTTGGGTTTCTGTAGATTGCGTGTATTGGTGTTATTATGGGATCCCCCCCCACTCCCATAATAACACCAAAAAATTAATCAGTTTGTTTGACGATCGCCAAAGCGTGAAACCCAGGGTCACAAACTCACATCAATCCAACCAAATATGTTAGCTCTATCTCTGATATTGAGCGCTTTCTAATAAGTACCGCGCATATAATATATAAATAATTGTATATATATATATATATATATCAGTCAGTCAGTCAGTCAGTTATGTGTCATGCGAGGCAGATTTTTTCACGCAGTAGGTTGCCATTTTTTCTGCGGTAGACCAGTTGCCATCCAAGTCTATAGAACCTGGTTTCTCCTGCTATTTATCCATAACTGGGGAGTGAAGAAGAAGAGGATTTATGACTTTCCCCAAGGTTATTAGCACGTAAGTGAATGTAATGGATTCGACTGTAATTCGAACTCGGCTCTCCGATTCCTCAATCCGAGCCGCTATTATTTCACGGTGCCTCGTCAATATATATATATATATATATATATATATATATATATATATATATATATATATATATATATATATATATATATATATATATATATATATATTTTTTATTCTTGTATACAGATACTTGCAACAAAACCTCATATTTCTCTTGGTAAAGTCCCGCCGTGGACGAAAAACGTCAGGTAAGTTTTCCTTTTGTATTTATTCAAAGTATCCTTCTACAGATATGCTCTGTCTGAATTTTTTACACACACACATACAAATACACACACATACATATACACTGGGCGGAACAGCAAAATTGTCCAAATCGTGTAAGAGCATAATTATCCATCCCCCAAAGTATTAAATATCTAAAAATAAAAAAATAAAAATTAAAAATATAATAAAAAACCATTAAATTATTTTTCCTGGTTTTCAGATAAGACGAGAAGTGGGTTCAACATTTCAACTTTGAGCTAAAGAGTTCAGTTGACACCATTTGACGTAAGAATCACTGAAAAACACTTTGAATTATTCAGCTAGAAAAAGAATTTAAAATCGTTTTTTGTCAGCCCCCACTATATGTTGAGAGGGAAAAGATCATTCAGGCCTTCAGTAATTGTACCAACATTCATACTCTGGCTTCCATCTTCAAAGCCCATTAAAAAAAAAATCAAGAGAACGAAGAATAAGTTTAAAAAAGAGGGAAGAAGTATAGAGAAAAACTGGATCAGGATGTTACAACATGAAGAGGGATCATCATGTCAACTTAGAGCTAAAGAGACCAATTAGAAAAGATCCAACTCAATTCACAAGATATTTGGCATATGAGAGAGGAGTTTCAGCTATGACAGTCCAAATAGCAGTGAAAAAAGATTTGAAACTGAAATCACACGTTAAACTTGTGAGGCAGCTTGTTACTCCAGGGCAGAAAGATAGAAGGTTAGAGAGGACAAATATTATCTTCAATAAATTAGAAAATGATCCTGGAACAAAGAACAGTGAAACAAAGACTTGAAAATGAAATCGTAAGTGAAACATATGAGGTACCCTGTAACTCCAGAACAGAAATTTAGAGGGCGATATCATCTTGAAAAAATTGGATAATGATCCTGGAATAATAATAATAATATTATATATATATATATATATATATATATATATATATATATATATATATATATATATATCGTCAGCAGGATTACAGCTCGCGTTTCCTCTTTATTATAAAAAAACCACCGTCTAATGCAGAATGCTTTTTACCGCTCGGCTACGAAGTGCTACGCAATCAGGCAATGTTCTATTAGCATTTAAAGCACATTCACTTGTTCAGATTTTCTCGAAAAATATATCTGCTTAGTTTCGTATCGGGAACGTAATCAGAGTAATTTCTAACAAAATAGATTTTATTTTTTTAATCCGACATATTTTTTAATCCGACATATTTTTTCATCCGACATATTTTTTAATCAGACGTATTTTTTAATCCGACATATTTTTTAATCAGACGTATTTTTTCATCCGACATATTTTTTAATCAGACGTATTTTTTCATCCGACATATTTTTTAATCAGACATATTTTTTAATCCGATGTATTTTTTAATCAGACATATTTTTTAATCAGACGTATTTTTTCATCCGACATATTTTTTAATCAGACGTATTTTTTCATCCGACATATTTTTTAATCAGACATATTTTTTAATCCGACGTATTTTTTAATCAGACGTATTTTTAATCCGACATATTTTTTCATCAGACGACATATTTTTTAATCAGACATATTTTTTCATCCGACATATTTTTTAATCAGACATATTTTTTCATCCGACATATTTTTTAATCAGACATATTTTTTCATCCGACATATTTTTTAATCAGACATATTTTTTCATCCGACATATTTTTAATCAGACATATTTTTTAATCATATTTTTTCATCCGACATATTTTTTAATCAGACATATTTTTTCATCCGACATATTTTTATAACTTTAAACATTTATACATTTGTACATTTTCCGCAATTGTCAATGATGGTCTGTCTATGTTCCGGTTTATCATGGCATGAAAAAATAACTCACCCACCCCCACCGCTTCAGTTTACGTTTCTATTCAGCCTATATCTGACATACAATTGGTTAATGAATAAATACCCACAAGTCTATTGTTAATTCTGAACATATACCCCACCATACCTTTAACTATGAGAATGAGGTAAAACTTTATTTTAAAATTTTCTTGCAAATCATTTAAACACCAGTTACTTAACATCGCCTGAAGAAGTACAATCAAAGTATTGAAACATGAACACTTTTATGTAGCAATTTCAAAATATTTTTATTATAATCTCTTGCAATGAAATATTATAATAAGATATAGATAAAGATATATAAATAAGCAAAGAGGTATTGATACAAAATGACTAAGATATATAGGAAGAGATAGATACAGAGAGGTAGAGAGAGAGAGAGACAGACGATTGAAAGTTAGATGAAAAAGAGATCGAAACAGTTACAGATAAAGAAATCAGGATAAAGAAAGGGATTAATAAATTAAGATTATATATATATATACATATATATATATATATATATATATATATATATATATATATATATATATATATATATATATATATATATATATATATTATATATATATATATATATATATATATATATATATATATATATATATATATATATACGAGATATTGGAAATAGACGTCATATTTTTTTATTTTAAACAGTGTGTATTAAATCTGTCGGGGTCGAGCATTCTCTTAATAAAGAAAAAAATGCTCTAGTGTAGGTATCGAACCTCCGTCCCCTTTTCTAGTAGAACGTCAAAGTCCAGCAAGGCTCTTTCTATTTTAAGGAAGGAACACTAATTCTCAGTGTCGGTAGTGCTCCCTTTGGCTGAGAATAAGAGATCGATGTAAAATAAAATCCCGAAATTTTGCTTTTCTGTTTGTGTTAATTTTTCGATTTGCCAGCTTGGGTATAACAAGTGTTGTAAGCTTGGATGTCATAGTTTGAAGCGTCTAATCAGACCAAGACTTTCATATGGATATCATGCCACACTCCAAATATCTAAACCGTTCTCAGATCAATGATTGAAAAGGCTCCGAAAGAATGAAGCAGGCAGTTCTTAGAGGACTGGCATTCGAAACTTTTGAGCTGGCGCTATGCAATTACACACAACTTACCCAAATAACAGGAAGCAAATAACTCGAGGGCATTTAACAACAGTAAATAGCAAACCAAATCATTCGAACCTTTTGGACCAGTAACAAAGCATTCGAACCTGCAATTACACACACAGCTTTACCAAATAGCAGGAACCAAATCAATCGAAGACTTTTACCAACAGTAACAAAACATTCGAACCTTTGGAACGGGCCCTATGCAATTACACACAGCTTTCCCAAATAGCAGGAACCAAATCAATCGAAGACATTTAACAACAGTAACAAAACCTTGCATTTTCCCAAATAGAAAATCAATCCTTTAACAACAGTAACAAAGTGGAACGGCCCCATGCAATTACACACAGCTTTCCCAAATAGCAGGAACCAAATCAATCGAAGACATTTAACAACAGTAACAAAGCATTCGAACCTTGTGGAACGGCCCTATGCAATTACACACAGCTTTCCCAAATAGCAGGAACCAAATCAATCGAAGACATTTAACAACAGTAACAAAGCATTCGAACCTTGTGGAACGGCCCTATGGCCCCCAAATAGCAGGAACCAAATCATAAGACATTTAATAACAAAGCATTCGAACAACAGAGCTTTCTCAAATAGCAGGAACCAAATCAATCGAAGACATTTAACAACAGTAACAAAGCATTCGAACCTTGTGGAACGGCCCTATGCAATTACACACAGCTTTCCCAAATAGCAGGAACCAAATCAATCGAAGACATTTAACAACAGTAACAAAGCATTCGAACCTTGTGGAACGGCCCTATGCAATTACACACAGCTTTACCAAATAGCAGGAACCAAATCAATCGAAGAAGAACAAAGCATTTAACAACAGTAACAAATAGATGGAACAAATCAATCGAACATTTAACAACAGTTGTGGAACGGCCCTATGCAATTACACACAGCTTTCCCAAATAGCAGGAACCAAATCAATCGAAGACATTTAACAACAGTAACAAAGCATTCGAACCTTGTGGAACGGCCCTATGCAATTACACACAGCTTTACCAAATAGCAGGAACCAAATCAATCGAAGACATTTAACAACAGTAACAAAGCATTCGAACCTTGTGGAACGGCCCTATGCAATTACACACAGCTTTACCAAATAGCAGGAACCAAATCAATCGAAGACATTTAACAACAGTAACAAAGCATTCGAACCTTGTGGAACGGCCCTATGCAATTACACACAGCTTTCCCAAATAGCAGGAACCAAATCAATCGAAGACATTTAACAACAGTAACAAAGCATTCGAACCTTTGCAAATAGCAGGAACCAAACGGACCTATGCAATTAAACACAGCTTTACCAAATAGATGGAACCAAATCAATCGAAGACATTTAACAACAGTAACAAAGCATTCGAACCTTGTGGAACGGCCCTATGCAATTACACACAGCTTTCCCAAATAGCAGGAACCAAATCAATCGAAGACATTTAAATAGCAACAGTAACAAAGCATTCGAACCTTTGTGGAACGGCTCTATGCAATTACACACAGCTTTCCCAAATAGCAGGAACCAAATCAATCGAAGACATTTAACAACAGTAACAAAGCATTCGAACCTTGTGGAACGGCCCTATGCAATTACACACAGCTTTACCAAATAGCAGGAACCAAATCAATCGAAGACATTTAACAACAGTAACAAAGCATTCGAACCTTGTGGAACGGCCCTATGCAATTACACAGCTTTACAAATAGCACCAAATCAATCGAAGACTTTAACCCAAATAACAGGAACCAAATCAATCGAAGACATTTAAAATAGCAACAAATCAAAAATTAAAAATTAATATCGCAATTTACTCGAAAATAAAATAATTACATAATCAAGATGTTGTTGTTTCACTTTATTTTCGTTAGAAAGAAAGCAGACATCAATAGTGGAAAGAGCTATAACAGTTAGTGAACTTGAGAAACCTTTTTTCCTGAAATAATGTTTTAACTGGAAAGATTTAATAAATCGACAGTAGCATTGGCTGTTCGGTTAATGAATACAGAATGTTTCCTTTTAAGGGAACGGCTATGATCATTAATGAACACCTGGACTTCTAGCTTCTCTGAAAACGTTCAACGTTAGTGGAAAGTAATCAGGACATTACACACAATATCGGCAAGTTCCTTTCCATGTTTCATTTGACATCAAATGACTTAATTATAAGGAAACGGCTGAGATTACCATTACTCTACGCGCCAATCCCGAACATTAGGGCACAGGTCAAAGGCAACTCAGAAGCTTTTATCAAAATGTGCTTTCTTACCTACAAGAACATTGCAAAAGCAGGAAGGGGTGCCAAAGAGTTCTCTGTGTAAATCATAGGAAACATCACACGGAAAGCTGCTACGAAATTGGATATTTATGTTGGAGAAAAAGGAATGGCGGAATAGTATGGTGGTGTTCTATCGCCCACATACTAGAAAGAAAATATCTCCTTTCCAAAAGAGTTCAAATTTTATTGTCTTTTTCGTCATTTCTTTTTATTTGGCTTTGTCATAACACAATTGAAATAAATAATATATTAAAATTTATAAATAAAATTTATTAAAAAATATAGTACGGAATATTCTTTTTATATAAAGAAAGCGATGTGTACCTACCTTTTTTGAAATGCACACAAATTGATGAAGTCTAGACTATGTTTAGATATATCATTTTATTACTTAAACGTAATTTTAATGAATACACATACTTGAGTAGACGTTCTGTTTATATATTAAACAGTACAATTATTTATTTTCTTCTAACGGAAAATTTCAATTCGAGAAATTTTATTAAAGGAACAAACGAGCTCTCCGGCAAGATTCGAACCTCTGTCCACCTTGACATTTTTAATAAAGCATATTTAAATCATGAGATTTTTTGAACATTTATCGATTATTTCTCGAACGAATGTAATAATAATAATAACAATAATAATAATAATTAATGATAATAAATAAAAATAAAATAAATCATGATAATAAATAATGATAATAATAATGATAATAAATAATGTTATTATTAAATAAATAATGATAATGAATAATAAATAATAATAATAATAATAATAAATAATAATAATAAATAATAAAAAATAATAATAATATTAATGATAAATAATAATAATTAATAATAACAATAATAATAATAAATTTTAATGATAAATAATAATAATGAATAATAAATGATAAGTGATAATAATAAATAATAATAATAATAAATAATAATAATGAATAATAAATAATAATAATAATAATAAATAATGATAATGAATAAAAAATTAAATAAATAATGATAATAAATAATGATAGTGAATAATAAATAATAATATTAATAATAATAAATAATAATAATAAATAATAAAATAATAATAATATTAATGATAAATAATAATAATGAAAAATAAATAATAATTAATAATAATAAATAATAATAATAATAAATAATAATAATAATAATAATAAATAATGATAATGAATAAAAATAAAATAAATAATGATATTGAATAAAAATAAAATAAATAATGATAATAAATAATAATATTAATAATAATAAATAATAAATAATAAGAATAATAAATAATAGTAAATAATAATAATAATAATAAATAATAATGTTAAATAATAATAATAATAAGTAATTATAATGAATAAAAAATAAATAAATAATGATAATAAATAATGATAGTGAATAATAAATAATAATATTAATAATAATAATAAATATTAATAAATAATAATAATAATTAATAATAACAATAATAATAATAAATTTTAATGATAAATAATGATAATAATGAATAATATATGATAATTGATAATAATAAATAATAGGAATAATAAATAATAATTAATAATAATAATAGTAATGTCAACGTAAAAAAATATGTTGGATTAACACATAAAAATCCATAACTTCGGTAAATAAATCATTATAAAATTTTTGACACGTGAATAATATAATTCGTATTAACAAGATTAAATTCTTGGTTGACGTTTAATTTGCAAAAGTTTGACTGTGTCGGAAGTGTTTTAACACGGGGTGGAAAATGTGACACCGAAGTCCGAAAATGCATTTGACGAGCAAAAGATGCATTCTAAAAACTAAGCAAAGTAATGAAAAACAGAAAGAATTCATTCGAAACAATGAGGGCCGGATTGCTATGCGATATCTGTTCTCTTGTATGGCAGTGAATGTTGGATAATCTCCCAATAGATGAAATAAAAACTGTAAGCAACAGAAGCATACTAAGTGTTCTATGGTTGGAGCTAGTAAGCAACAAGGGAGTCTTAAAGAAAATGGCAACAAAAAGATTACTTATATTCAGGAAAAGATGAGATTCTTTCAACATATAATGAAGTAGGCGTGATTGGAAAACTTTCATAGTGATTAATATTCACTCTGAAATGACAAAGAATAAATGCATATTTTTCTTACTTCAAAGCTCTCAAGAAAATTAAATATTAGCATTAAATGACATATAAAGAACAGATTATGTTGTTAAACAAATCTAAATTCTGAGTTGTTTTCTATTTTGAAATTATATTTATTACAACTTAATGTCTTTTCTCTCTATTTATTCAACTACTACAGTAAAACTATCCTAATGGAGCTAGAGATCCTACCAGATGCATATAATCTTAACAATATAACATCTGCAGATGACACTGTTGATGGCTAACATGGAAAGAAAATTACAAGACCTCCTAGACAGGGTACAAAAAGAAAGTGAGAATAAAGAACTAAGCATTAACTGCAAGAAGACAGTAAGTATGATCATCAACAAGAGAAAAACCCCAAATTGTGAGTTGTGAATTAGAAAGAAAGCAAGAAAGTACAGAAGTTTAAATATCTGGGAAGTGTTTTAACAGAGAATGGAAAACGTAACAGCCAAATTCGAACATGCATTGGACTAGCAAAAGATGTATTCTAAAAACTAAGTAAAGTAATGAAAAACTGAAAGAATTCATTAGAAACAAAGAGGCCTGGATTACTATCCGATATCTATTCTCTATGGCAGTGAATGTTGGATAATCTCCCAATAGATGAAAAGAAAACTGGAAGCAATACAAGTATACTAAGTCTTCTATGGTTGGAGCTAGTAAGCAACAAGGAAGTCGTAAAAAATGGCAACCAAAACAATTCTTATATTCAGGAAAAGATGAAATTCTTTGAACATATAATGTGGTAGGCGGGATTGGAAAACTTACCCAGTGATTAATATTCACTCTTAAATGACAAAGAAGGCAATTTTGTTGTCAAAGAAAATTATGGTTTAAAAATCATGTTTTTATCATTAGGTTTGAGGCAGTTGATTTTATGATTTCTTTTTCTTTTTTGTGGGGGTTCGTATTTACTTTTAAAATCTGCCTTTTATTATACCTGAGTCTATAGATAATCATTAGTCATCTGTATACATAAGCCTATAGGATGAAAATATATACTACAATAAACTACAGGAATCCCTATACCGGGTATTAAAAGAAAGTGAGAAGAAAGGACTAAACATCAACTTTAAGAGAAGAGAAATACGGTCATCAGCAAGAGAAAATACTCCAAGATGTGAGTTATGAATTGGAAAGCAAGTAAGCAGGCAGGAATAGAAGTTTAAATATCTGGGAAGTGTTTTAACAGAGGATGGAAAATATGACACCGAAATCCGAAGTAGCATTTGACTAGCAACAGATTAATTCTAAAAACTAAGCAAAGTGTTGAGAAACAGAAAGAATTCATTAAAAAATCAAGAGAGATAGTGGGAGGCAGCAGGCCACCTATATGGGGAGCTTGTGTTAATGGATAGTCGGATGGGCGGCTTAGCAAACAGAGGACCGCTGCTGAGAGACACGAGGTACAGGAAGTTGCGAAGAGCCATGATTGCCAATGTTGTGAAGAGATGCGGCACATATGAGATATTTTATTGAATAATTTCTAGGGTTAAATTGTAAAATGGTGATCAGTTACAATCTTTAAATTGTTTGTTCAGAAGGAACAGTTAAATGCCAATCCCATTAACGAACACTGTCGCCATCTCGAAAATAGATAATAATTTTCAGCCAATCAAGAAGCCTGACTAGAATGAAAATTGTTAAAGTCAGATATCAAAAGAATTCACCGATACCCACCGAGATATACCGGACGTGCGTCTTCTGACAGCCAAAATACACAGACGAAAATTGGTTTCAACGCACACCGGTTCCATACGTCGCTTTCAGTTTGATTCAAATAAAAGAAAAAAAGATTTCGATTTATTAACCAATCAGAGAATCTCATCGAAAGATAAACAAAGCGAATTCGCCGATCCTATATATATGTATAAAAGAGGCGAATTTATCCGACTCGACACTCGACACCCGTAGCTAGTCCCCCATCATACTAAATATATAACCTATAAACTTTTCAGACGGCGACATGAGGTCTTTGAACTCCCCAAAAGCAATTATCACAGTGTTACAATGCCTGAAATTACTTTCACAGACTTAACCAATTTTAACAGACACATACAAATTTCACTGATTTAAGTTCTGTTTCTGAAGGCCGACATCTCAGACGAATCTACTAATAGAAAACAGAATTCTTGCATTCCAAACCCGATGCCAAATATCCTGATGATGACCAGTGGTGTGCCGATAACATAGGAGTTGGGATACGTATGATATCGAAGAAAAAAATATCAATATCCTCTGCCAAACGTTTCAAGAAATAGGACTCGAGATTAACCTTTCCAAAACAGGAATTATGATCTGGGATTATGGCACATTCACAGAATATTTCAAGATGTTGAGTTTGTTAATAAAATTTCAAATAACACACTGAATAGATCAGTTATAAAAAATAGTGTATGGAAAAACTGAACTGGATCGCTAGGGATAGTTTCGTACAATACCGCGAGTTGCTACAAAACCAAAACATTAACATGAAAACTCGAGTTATATTCTTAAATAACCTCTTCAGATAGAGACTTTCATGTCGACGTCATGCATGGTAGCAAACCAGTTCAGGAATGGTCAAACTATCAAATACATGCAACCGGTTTTGTTTGGTTTTGTAGCAACTTGCGGTATTGTACGAAACTATCCCTAGCGTTCGTATTCAGTTTTCCCATACACTAAATTTGTTAAAACTGATCTATTCAGTGTGGTATTTGAAAATTTATTAACAAACTCAACATCTTGAAATATTCTGTGTATGTGCCATGTTCTTTTAATCGCAGATCATAATCATGTAATATATATCCCCATATATGGCAATGAATACTGGCCAATCAACTCACAGCTGGAGAGAATAGACGTAACAGAATGTCTCTATATAAGAATTTTGGTAACATTCTGCACAGAGGTTTTAAGAGACATGTAAAAAAAAAGCTCATTGATTCTTAGACTCAGAAAAAAAATCAACCGATAATGAGGAAAGAAGGTTTGGAGAATTTGACACTCAAAGGACATTCCAAACGCCAATGTGGGGAGAGGGAAACAGCAAGAAACCCACCTATCTTGTGCAAATAGATGGCAGAACATTTTGTGGAGGGGTCAGCCTAATTGTTTCTAAGAGCTACAAATGGGAAGCTGGGGAGATCCATGACCGGAAACTTAGAAAATCTTTGACACATGGATGTATTCTCGACCTTGATCGTTATATTTGGCCATTTCACTGTTCATAAACCTTTTGTTTAGCTTGACTCACTCAAGACATATCATATTTTATAGGAAGATCAATTTGTGCAATCAGAGATAAACATTTATCACTCTTGCAATATCCGCATTAGGCAAATGAAAATAGAAACAGGCATGCGTCATCCTTTTTCCAGTTGACGCCGAACTTTATATATTTTCTGACAATCGACTGCCTGTTGAAATATAGTTTTCTTGTTACGCAAGTCAATGTTTGCGTAATAAAACTGAGTTAACTGAAATGTACGGGAGCATTTGTTTAGCCGGAAGTCTTTCTAAACGGTCTACATTAGTCATGGCTTTCTTTTTTTATCTACTGTGCCATGTGCGATCACGAACACAGCTGTCCATGACTTTCTACTCGGCTCCAGTCACTTTCCTACCGATGCAATATAGCTTCCGTGTGTCTTTTCTATAAATACAGTAACCCTCCCCAGTTAGGACAGTCCCGACTTACGACGATTCGTTGTTACGACACAATGTGTATGTGTATGGGGGATTTTTTCAAAGTATTGCTGTTAAACCCGCTTTAAACTTCGACTTTGTGTTACATCTGTGGCGACGTGGGTGTCCTAGTAGATATTTCTGTGTGTGGGGGGTATGTACATATACAGTAAACCCCCTAGTTAGAACAGTCCCGACCTACGACGATTCGTGGTTACGACACAATGTGTATGTGTATGGGGATTTTCTTTCAAAGTATTGCTGTTAAACCTGCTTTAAACTTTGCTTTTGTATTACATCTGTGGCGACGTTGGTGCCCTAGTAGATATTTATGTGTGGGGGGAGGGTATATATATATACAGTAAACCCCGAGTTACGACAGTCCCGATCTACAATGAATCGTGGTTACGACACAATATGTATGTGTGTGGGGGATTTTTCCACAGTATTGCTGTTAAATCCACTTTGAACCTCGACGTTGTCTAACATCCGTTTGAGACGTGGGCGTCCTAGGTGATATCTGAGTGGTGGGGAGGGTATGTATATATACAGAAATCCCCGAGTAAAGACAGTCCCGAACTACAAAGATTTGAGGTTACGACGTAATATATATGTGTGTGGGGGAGGGATTTTTTCCACGGTTTTTCTGTTAAACTCACTTTAAACCTCGACTTTACGTCACATCCGGTTGCGACGTGAGCGCCCTATTATATATTATGTGTGTGTCTGGAGTATGTATATACACACTGAATCCCCGAGTTAAGACAGTCCCGACCTATGACGATTCATGGTTACGATACAATCTCCATTAATCTGGTTTCCTGGTTGTACGCCATATTGGGTCGTTGAGCATTCGTCCTCTTACGTTTGTGTTGTATTGGTGAAAACCTAGTGCCCTTCATTATGGCTCCCAAGGGTTGTGTATCCTCTTCTGATGGAGGTGGTTCGAAGAAAATAAAAGCTGTCACCAAAGAAGTGAAATTACGAATACATTCTGTCTTATACAGAAAATCATGTTACGACGCATCGTAGGAAATGAACTATGTCGTAAGTCGAGGACCTCCTGTATTTTCATTGTTATTGTACTGATGAGCTTTCCTCTTTGGTAGCTTTTAACAGCAGATGGAAAGGTGCAACACTGTAAACAAAAGACGCATTGGGATAGGCACAGGTGCCTTCCAAAATCTAAGCCGAGTATTATGACTTAGAAATCTTTACTAGAAACAAGGAAACGAGTGGTCAAGGGTTACGGGATATCTGTCTTACTATACGGCAGCGAATGCTGGACAATCTCCTCAAAGATAAAGAAGAGGCTTGAAGCAACAGAAATGTGATTCTACAGAAGGATGCTGAGGATACCATGGACCGCATATGTGCACAGCAACAAGGTTTCAGAGAAATTGAAAACAAAAAGGAAACTTATACTTAACATCAGGAAGAGACAGTTGAAATTTCTACAGAAGGATGCTGAGGATACCATGGACCGAATATGTGAGCAAAAACGAAGTTTTAGAGAAAATGGAAACAAAAAGGAAACTTATACTTAACATCAGGAAGAGACAGTTGAAATTTCTACAGAAGGATGCTGAGGATAACATGTACCGAACATGTGAGCAATGACGAAATTTTAGAGAAAATGGAAACAAAAAGGAAACTTATAATTAACATCAGAAAAAGTCAGTTGCAATTTCGAGCGAACATAATGAGGAATGATGGCTTAGAAAATCTTATACTCACAGGGCAGATTGAATGCAAGCCGCATAGAAGAAAATAAACTCATAACATACTTAGGGTTTTGATTAAATGGCTGGCGGAACAGGGTTTAGGAGAAATAAAAAGAAAAAACAAAATTTATTAAGAGCTACAAAGGACAGGTAATTGTGGAGAACCACTATCGCCTACTTCCTCAGGTGACACGATATATAAAGAAGAAAAACAGATTGACGGTGAGGTATCATCATTTTACAGATGAAATGGCTAGATATAACCGTAAGTTCTATGCTAACAGTTTCTTCTCTCACACTTCTCACTTGTGGAACTCTCTTCCAGCTTCTTGCTTTCTAGTCAACTTTGATCTTCAAAAATATATGCAATATCAATTACTATGTTCTGTCTTCTCACTGTGTGTTCTTTTATAGTCTACGCTACTTAATAATGATTTATTATCTCATACCTCTGACATTCAGTAAACCCTTGCATCTTAGTGGCTTTATTGCCGTCCTTGAGGTGAAATGTTAAAAAAGAAAAAAGACTGTGCAGGCTATAAACATAGTTGAATTTTTTTTTTTATCTCTGTATCTTTTTTAAACGTTTTGCTTTCGTCACATCACTTATAATCAGAATCATGTCAGTGAGCGATCACAGCTCTTCCCAACTTCCTTTTCTTTTCAGCTGTAAATATAGTTGAATTTTCTCTCTCTCTTTATCTTTTATAAACTTTTTGCTTTCGTCACATCTTATTTCATTTATCATTAGAATGATGTCAGTGAGCGATCATAGCTCTCCCCAACTTCCTTTTCTTTTCAGCTGTATAGTTGAATTTTCTATCTCTTTATCTTTTCTAAACGTTTTTTCTTTTGTCACATCTTTTTCATTTATAATCAGAATGATGTCAGTGAGTGATCACAGCTCTCCCCAACGTCCTAATCGCTTCATCTGTAAACATAGTTGAATTTTCTGTATCTACCTTCTCAAACGTTTTGCTTTCGTCACATCTTTTTTTCATTTATAATTAGAATGATGTCAGTGAGCGATCATAGCTCTTCCCAACTTCCTTTTCTTTTCAGGTGTATAGTTGAATTTTCTGTCTCTTTATTTTTTCTAAACGTTTTTCTCTCCTAACATCTTTTTTCATTTATTATCAGAATGATGCCAGTGAGCGATCATAGCTCTCCCCAACAACCTATACGTTTCAGCTGGAAGCACAGTTGAATTTTCTCTCTCTTTATCTTTTTTAAACATTATGCATTCGTCACATCGTTTTTTTTTTTCATTTCTAAGCCGTCTCCTTCAACGAAATTGTCCGATCTCCACTCTTTTCTATTTTTTTTTTTAGGTCGATGCACCTTTTGACCTTTCACATTTCTCAATGATCTGTATTGACTGCATCTTTTATGCGTAGCAGCAACCCATGGCGATGTTGACTATAGCTCTCCACATCTTCCTCTAAGTATTATTTGACTTTCTAGATTTTTAGGGTTTCTGTTTTATATTTGATAAATATTTATTCTTTTACGTATAGTTCTACATTCGTTATATCATTTTTTTTATGTGTCATGTCCCATCAGAACGATGATCATTGCTCTCCACAAGTTCCTTTTCCTTTCAGCTCTAAGTAATGTTTGATTTTTTTTATCACCCCTCCTAACTCATGTTTTTTTTTTTGCAAACACATTCACTAGATAAGTTATTTTCTGTTACTGCTACTCTTTCACTCGTTATATACTGTGAGTGTTAAGTTCACCACGCCTTCTTTCCTTAGTATATTTCCAGACATTTCAACTGTGTCTCTTTTGTTTCCGTTTTCCTTAAAACTTCCTCATTACTCATATGTTCTGTACGTGTTCTTCTCATGCCTTTATATACGGATATTTTTTTTTACATAATTTGATACTTTCAGAGCAAACGTACGTTTTTTTTTTGTTTTTTTTTTAAGATATACCGGCTGTAACGGCAAAATTGTCCAAATCGTGTAACAGTAAAATTGTCCAATTGTTAGATTAAGCTTTGAAACGTTGCCTGTTAGAAATGATTAAAGATATATTTCTGGAATTCTCCAAGGTCTTTATAACACTATTGGACTCTACATTTAAAAATGTATTTAACTCTAACTTGAAATAATGATTCCTCTTGCTGTTGTGACCGTCTGGTCTAGTTTTCCTCCCTAGTTCTCCCTTTTTTTTTTAAACTTATTCACCGTTTTCTTCATAGTTCTTGGATAGAATTTGAAGATGGAAGCCAAAGTATGAAAGTTAGTACTATTACTTAAGGCCTGAACGATTTTTCCTCTTACCTTTGCTCAATTGAGAAATCAGTGAGTCTAACACAAAACGATTTTAACCTGTTCTCTTTCTAGCTGAATAACTCACACGGTTTTTCAGTGATTCTTATGACAAATTGTTACAAGATGGCTAAACGTCTGTAAAAAAGAAACTTAATTAGTTTAGTGCTTTGTTAGATATTAAACATTTTCTGGGATGGACAATTATTCCTTGTTGTCACACGATTTGTAGAATTTTGCTGTTACAACCGATATAATTTATAGATGATAATTGTTTTTTTTACCGGTAATTTAAAAAAATGTATTGCTGGTAGTGTTTTAAACAAAAAAGGTATCATACTTATTATAAAACACAGGTTGTGTGTGTGTGTGTGTGTACGTTTATATATTGGATCAGATTTCCCACATTTTTCAACCGATTTCAACAAAACTTCACAAACTACGTAAAATTACCTTGCGGTGGTTCTGACAGCACCAAAAATTGGGAAAACACAATTGTTTTTGCACGAAATCAATTTAAAAACACGATTAAGAGGCATCGCAAGACTGAAATGAAAGGGGACAGCTCATATCGAGTTATACTTATTAGAAAACCCAGGTTGTTTGTGTGTGTGTGTGTGTGTGTGTGTGTGTGTTTATTTTTATATATGGGATCGGATTTCTTACATTTTCAAACCGATTTCAACAAAACTTCACTTTTTTTTTGGCAGGTAGTGTTTTTATTGTCTTGCACACTTTTTTTCTTTTTTTTTTACATTCAGAATGCTTTAAAAATTCCATTTACAAGACAATTGTTTATAATAAAATTCTATTCAATCGGTAGACTCATAACGATTGAAAACAATGTTTTTGTTTGAGTTTAACCAATTCGTAAAAAAAACAAAAAAACAAAACAAAACAAAAAAACTAATTAAGACATGCGTGTCCGTCAACCTTAAACAATAATCTTTGTCAGTTTTATTTTCCAGTCTTTATGATGGTCGATACTTGATCTATCGCTTACTGTTACATCCCCGGGCAACACCGGGCTCTACTGCTAGTTTTTACTATAAAATGTATTTTTACTATTTTTAGTGATATATTGTCATTTTCCTATAAAAATGTATTGTTGGTAATTTTACCGTAAAAAAAATATATTGAGATAAATTTTCTTATAAAAATGTACTGGTATCCTAATTTGTGCTACCACCCCGGCTCAGAGTAGACCTGGGGACAACAGCAGTTAAGACATGGTTCAACGCTCCTCGAAAACCTTCAATGTCACGATCATAAATTTTGCTGCCAGATGTAATTTATCGTCGGACCCAGGACGGTAGAACAGATGACTGGCATTACAGGATCACAAAGAACTGTATCAAATAAAACAAACCATATCATTTGAGGACTTTGTATATAATGTGTGGAAACGTCACACAGAATACTATATAAGAAAGAGAAAACGGTGATACACTCTGAGAAATAAAAGTGCCATTTCATTAAATAAAGAACGTGAAGGATGTAAAAAAACAAAAATTACCAAGCACTTTTTTCTCAAATTCCTAAACTGATACCTGTAAGGATGCCAAACCACTTAGCGGTTTGTAAAAGAAGTAAACTTGATTTGAACTTGTAGTTAAAATGTATCCTTTTTTACTGCTTATCTTGTTTTCAAATTAGTATGGCGGCTTGTAAACAAACTGAGTCACTACTTATACACGAGCTGAGTGGCGGCTACAGACGTATTCTAGGGAATTTTTTTTTTTTTTTACCAACCCTTGATCGGTGCTGCCATCGGCGTCTTTCTTAAAATGCTGACTTATAGATCTCTGCAAATATCATTCCGAAAGTGTCATTGCTTCTCAAGAACGAAGACTGGGTCTGAGCAGTATAATAGAAATTGTAGACGTCCTTTTTGTATCGTGATTTCAAGAAGATTGATTCTCTATACGACGTTAACAATATCAGGTCTGGTCGCTTGCTGGCTTGGAGCATTGATTGGATATTTTAGAAAGTTCTCCAAGAGACAGAGAGGAAAAAAAAGACAAGAACGTAGGTAAGAAAGAAAGAAAGAAAGAAAGAAAGAAAGAAAGAAAGAAAGAAATGAAATGCTTGGATATGAGAAGGTAAATAAAATGAATGTTACAAAAAACGTAAGGTGTAATAAAAAAAGAAACAGAAAAAGATCAAAAGAATAAGAGAAAAGGAGAGACAGATAAAGAGAGTGAGTAAGTAGAAGAAAAGAAAGAATGAAAAAAAAGACAAAAATGGAAAGGAGAAGAAAATAGAGAAATAGAAGAAAGGAAGGGAGAGAAGAAAAAACAAATAAAAGCGAAATATGGAAAGAAGATGAATAGAAAAGGAAGAATGAAAGATAGAGAGGGAAGGCGTGATGAAAGCGAGATAATAGGAAAAGAAGGGGAATAAGGAAAACATATGGAAGGACAAAGAAAGAAAGAAAGAAAGAAAGAAAGAAAGAAAGAAAGAAAGAAAGAATGAATGAATAAATAAAAAAAAAAAAGATTGAATGAATGAAAGGAAGAAAGAGAAAAAGAAAATGCCGAAAATAAAGAATTTTTTTTTAAAAAAAGCTTGAAGATGAAAGAAAGAAAGAAAGGAAAAAAAGAAAGAAAGAAAGAAAGAAAGAATAAAAAAAAGAAAGATTGAATGAATGAAAGGAAGAAAGAGAAAAAAGGCAGGAAATTAAGAATGTTTTTTTTAAAAAAGCTTGAAGATGAAAGAAAGAAAGAAAGAAAGAAATGAATGAATGAATGAATGAATGAATGAAAAAAAAAAAAGATTGAATGAATGAAAGGAAGAAAGATAGAAAGAAAATGCCGAAAATAAAGAATTTTTTTTAAAAAAGCCTTCTGAAAAATAAAAGAAAAAAAAAGAAAGAAAGAAAAAAAGATTGAAAAATGAAAGGAAGAAAGAAAAAAGAAAATGCCGAAAATAAAGAAAAAAAAAAGAAAAGATGAAAAAAAGAAAAAAGAAAGAAAGAATGAATGAAAATGAATGAAATAAAAAGAAAAGAAAAATGAATGAAAGGAAGAAAGATAAAAGAAAATATTAAAAATTTTTTTTGGTAAGAAGATGAAAGAAAAAAATAAAAAATTCTAAAGAAAGAAAGAAAAAAAAATGAAAAAATGAATGAATAAAAAAAAAAAAAGATTGAATGAATGAAAGGAAGAAAATAAAAAAAAAAATGCCGAAAAAAAAAGAAAAATTTTTAAAAAAAAAGATGAAAGAAAGAAAGAAAGAAAAAAGAAAGAATGAATGAATGAAAAATGAATGAATGAAAAAAAAAAGAAAAAAATGAATGAATGAAAAGGAAGAAAAAAAGAAAATGAATTAATAAAGAAAAAAAAAAAAAGCATTTAAGATGAAAAAAAAAAGAAAGAAAGAAAAAGAATGAATGAATGAATGAATGAATAAAAAAAAAGAAAGATTGAATGAATGAAAGGAAGAAAAAAAAAAAAAAAAAGAAAAATAAAGAATTTTTTTTAAAAAAAAGAAAAAAAAAGAAAGAAAAAAAAAAAAAAATAAATTAATGAAAATGAATGAAAAAAAAAAAGAAAGATTGAATGAATGAAAGAAAGAAAAAAGAAAAGAAAAAAAAAAAAAAAAATTTTTTTTTTAAAAAATTTGAAGATGAAAATGAAAAAAAAAAGAAAGAAAAAGAAAAAAAAAAAAAAAAAGAAAATGAATGAAAGAAGAAAAATGAAAAAAAAGGAAATTTTTGATGTTTTTTAAAAATAATTGAAATGAAAATCAAAAAAGAAAGAAAAGAAAAAGAATGAAAGTGAATGAATGAATGAATAAAAAAAAAAATTGAAATGAATGAAAGAAAGAAAGAAAAAAAAAAATGCTAAAATAAAAAAAAAAAAAAAAAGTTTTTTTTGAAAAAAAGAAAGAAAGAAAGAAAAAAAGAAAAAATGAAAAATGAATAAAAAAAAGAAAGATTGAAAAAAAGAAAGGAAGAAAGAATTAAGAAAAAAAAAAAAAAAAGAATTTTTTAAAAAAATGCTTGAAGATGAAAAAAAAAAAAAAAAAAGAATGAAAGAATGAAATAAAAAAAAAAAGATTGAATGAATGAAAGGAAAAAAAAGATAGAAAAAAAATGCTTTTGAAAAGAATTTTTTTTAAAAAAAAAAAGATGAAAAAAAAAAAAAAGAAAAGAAAAAAAATGAATGAATGAATGAATAAAAAAAAACCTGAAAGAAAGAATGAAAAAAAAAAAAAGATTGAAAAAAAATAAAAAAAAAAAGAATTTTTTTTTTTTTCAAAAAAAGATGAAAAAAAAGAAAGAAAGAAAGAAAAAATTAAAAATGAATGAATAAAAAAAAAAGAAAAATTGAATAAATGAAAGGAAGAAAGATAAAAAAAATGCTGATGCCGAAAATGAAAAAAGGAAAAAGAATTGAATGAGATGAAAAAAAGAAAATAAAGAAAGAAAGAAAAAAAAAAAAAAAGAAAAAAAAAAAAAAAAAAAGAAAGAAAAAATGAAAGAAAAAAAAAAAAGAAAAAAAGAAAAGAAAAGAAAAAAAAAAGAAAGAAAAAAAAGCTTGAAAAAAGAAAGAAAAAAAGAATGAATGAATGAAAAAATAAAAAAAAAAAAGAATGAATGAATGAAAGAAAGAAAAAGAAAAAAAATGAAGAAAAAAAAAAAAGATTTTTAAAAAAAAAATGAAGAAGAAAGAAAAAAAAAAAAAAAGAAAAAAAGAATGAATGAAAAGAATGAATAAAAAAAAAGAAAATGAAAGAATGAAAGAAAGAAAGAAAAAAAAAAAGAAAAGAAAATAAAAAATTTTTTTTTTTTGAAAAAAAAAAAAAGAAAGAAAAGAAAGAAAAAATTAATGAAAAGAAAAGAAAAAAGAAAATGAATGAAATAAAAAAAAAGAAAAAAATGAAAAAAGAAAGAAAGAAAAGAAAGAAAAAAAAAAAAAAAGAATTTTTTAAAAAGAAAGAAAATGAAAGAAAAAAAAAGAAAAGAAAGAAAGAATGAATGAATGAATGAATGAAAAAAGAAGAAAGAATGAAAGAAAGGAAGAAAGAAAAAGAAAATGAAAATGAATAAAAGAATTTTTGAAAAAAGAAAAAAAAAAAGAAAGAAAAAAAAAAAAAAAGAAAAATGAAAGAAAGAAAGAATGAATGAAAAAAAAAAAAAAAATGAATGAAGAATGAAAGAAAGAAAGAATGAAAGAAAAAAAGAAAAAATGAAAGAAAAAAAGAAAAAAAAGAAGAAGAAAAAAAAAAAAAAGAAAAAAGAAAGAAAGAATGAATGAAAGAAAGAATGAATGAAAAAAAAAAAAAAAGAAAATGAAAAAGAAAGAAAAAATGAAAAGAAAAAAAATTAAAATAAAGAAAGAAAAAAAAAGAAATGAATGAAAAGAAAGAAAGAAAGAAAGAAAGAAAGAATGAATGAAAGAAAGAATTAAATGAATGAAAAATAAAAAAGAAAGAATGAGAATGAATGAAAACCTGAAAGATAAAAAGAAAATGAAAGAAAATAAAAAAAAGAAAAAAAAAAAAGAAGAAATGAAAAAAAGAAAGAAAAAGAAAGAAAGAAAAGAAAGAAAGAATGAATGAATGAAAAAAAAAAAAAAGAATGAATGAATGAAAAGAAAGAAAGAAAGAAAAAAAAAAAATTAAATAAAAATTTTTTAAAAAAAAATGAAAGAAAATGAAAGAAAGAAAGAAAAAAAAAAAAGAATGAATGAATGAAAAAAAAAAAAAATGAATGAAAAAAAAACTGAATACATGAATGAAAAAGAAAAAAAAGATAGAAAGAAAATGCCGAAAAAAATGAATTTTTTAAAAAAAAATGAAAAAAAATAAGAAAAGAAAAGAAAAAAAAAAGAAAGAAAATGAATGAAAAAGAAAAAAAAAGGCAGGAAATTGAGAATGTTTTTAAAAAAAAAAAATGAAAGAAAGAAAAAAAAGAAAAGAAAATAAGAATGAATGAATGAATGAATGAATAAAAAAAAAAAAAGAATGAATGAAAGAAAGGAAGAAAGAAAAAAAGAAATGCCGAAAAAAAAGAATTTTTTTTAAAAATGAAAAAAAAGAAAGAAAAAAAAAAAAAGAAAGAAAAATGAATGAATGAAAAAAAAAAAAAAAATTGAATGAATGAAAGGAAAAAAAAAAGAAAGAAAATGAAAGAAAAAAAAAGAATTTTTTGAAAAAAAAAATTAAAAAGAAAGAAAAAAAGAAAAAAGAAAGAAAAAAATGAATGAATGAAATGAATAAAAAAAAAAAGAAAAAAATGAATGAAAAAAAGAAAGAAAGAAAAAAAAAAAAAAAAATAAAAAAAACGAAAAAAAAAAAGAAAAAAGAAAAAAAAAAA
This sequence comes from Acanthosepion pharaonis, assembly GCA_903632075.3. Taxonomy (NCBI): domain Eukaryota; kingdom Metazoa; phylum Mollusca; class Cephalopoda; order Sepiida; family Sepiidae; genus Acanthosepion; species Acanthosepion pharaonis. Next base: position 262,684 of record CAHIKZ030001571.1, on the reverse strand, counting down.
GAAAAAAAAAAAAAGAAAAAAAGAAAAAAAAAATAAAAAAATCTTGATGAAAGAAATGAATGAAAGAAAAAAAAGGCAGGAAATTAAATTAAAAAAAAAAAAAAAACTTTAGAAAAGAAAAAAAAAAAAAGAAAAAGAAATTAAATAAGAAAAAGTTTGTGAAGAAATTATTTATAAAAAAAGAAAGGACGAACGAAAGAAAGAAAAAAAATAAATGAAAAAAAAGAAAGAGAATGAAAGAAAATGCCGAAAAATAAAAAAAAATGTTTTAAAAAGCTAAAAAATGAAATAAAGAAAAGAAAGAAAGAAAAAAAGAAAGAAAGAAAAAAAAATGAAATGAAATGAATGAATGAAATGAAAAAAAAAAAAAGAAAGAATGAAAAAGAAAGAAAGAAAAAAAAAAAAATGAAATAAAGAAACAATTTTTTAAAAAAAAAAAAGATGGAAGAAAGAAAGAAAGATAAATGAAAGAAAGGAAGGAATCCAAAGAAAAATGAATAAATAAAAAGAAAAAAGGCGAAATTATTTATAAAAAAAGAAACAACGAACGAACGAAAGAAAGAATGAATGAATGAATGAAAGAGAAAGAGAAAAAGCGTGAAATAAAGAAAAAGTTTAAAACAGTTGAACATCAAAGAAAAAAATAAAAATAAAAAAAAAAGCATGCAAAGAAAAATGAAAGAATGAAAAGAAGACAGAAAGAAAGAATAAAAAAGAAAAAAAATGAATGAAAAAAAAAATGAAAACCCCCAATTTAATAAATTCCTAAAAGTTTGCAAAAAGAAAGGAAAAAAGAAAAAAAGAAAGAAAGAAAGAAAAAAAAAGAAAGAAAAAATGAATGAAATAAATGAATGAATGAAAAAAAGAAGGAAAAAAATGTAAAATCTAAAAAAAAAAAAAAAAGAAAAAAATGAAAAAAGAAAAAAAAGAAAAGAGAGAGGAAGAAATAAAAAAGGACAGATAAAAAAAAAAGAAATAAGATATGAATTTTGAAAGTTCAGGGTCAGAAGGTAATGGTGGAATGTTTACACGTATAGTTTAGGAATTATTAATAAAAGATCGGTTATAGAAAGAGTTCACAGTCTTTTGCGCATGCGGATGTTTTTGACATAATAAAAAAATAAACAAAAAGAAGAAAAGATAAATTAAAAATATAACACTGAGATCTCATTTTTTAAAATATAAAACCAAAAAAGAAAATGAAAAATATCTCGAAATATTAAAATGTAAAAAATTATTCAAAAAAAATCGCCATTGCCTTCAACCACGGAATCCAGGCGAAAAAAAAAAAAAGAAACTCTTCTAGATGGTCTCCTTGTTTAAGTTGGTGACTGCTGCCATAAATCCTTTTGCCTTCAGTTCATCTTTGGTGTTACAAGGAGTTTTGTTGGTCCCAATTAAAACTGCGCCCCACAAATAATAATCAATAAGGGAATGCAGTCTTGATTAGATAATAAGATGTAAAAAGAACAATGTAATAAAAGAAATTGTCTGATATGTAGACAGATTTATATCCTGCTTGTGTGATATGCTGTACAGCCCTGTTACCAGATATATGATCTTCCAGCAGCCACCCTCTTGACCAAGGCCAGTACTACTTCCCTAGGGGCTTGATTGACTTGGCGGGATCGTTTTCAATCATGGTCGGGATAGAAACAAACAAATTCGTGAGTTCTTTTTATCAGAACGACCAGAACGAATCCCCTGCATTGTACCTCAGATTGAAATCAAACACTCTGAAATGATCGTATTGAAGTTTCCGGCTCAGATGCCAAGCAATACTGCATGCCCTTTCCAAATTTCTGGAGGAGTGAATTGCGTCATGATGCTGAATTTTGATAAATTTAGGTTTTATGAAAAGATTAATCGACAAAATAAAAAAAAAAAACAACTTGTTGCGCGAACTTAAAAAAATCTTTAAATGGCGACAATTTACCCATCGCACCCTGTACTGTTTACATAAATTGCAGATGTATTTATTCGAATAGCCGAGTAAGTTCTGGATATCTTTTTAATATAAAAAAAATGGGAAATTATATATTGATAAGACAGGCTTGATAAGACTACTCCCTAACAGCGGCTTTCAGAGAGCTACCTGTTAGAAATAAATTGCTAATGGAGAAAAAAAAATCTAGATTTATAGATAGATAGATTCAAGTAACACCTTGTCAAAAAATACATGAGTTAAATTTTATTTGATATCGATCCTATTTTGCATTTTCATTATTTTTAAAATAAATTTGAAAAATGGAATTTAGACAGATATGGAATGATGAGTGAGGTTCGAACTCACTATAAATCGTAATTAATCTAGGAGACAAATAAAACAGTGTTACACCACGTCGAAGTGCCCAATATATTTTTTGATAGATATGATTTATTACATAACTTTGATGATTATAGATAATAATAATATAAATAAATATATATATAATCATATATATATTCAATATATATATATATATATATATATATATATATATATATATATATATATATATATTATAGATAGGAATTCCAAAATGAATTTGAAAATAAGATTTCATTGGCATCAATATGAAATTGGAAAAAATCTTACATTTTGATAAAACGCGTTTCATGTCTTAATTTTTCATAGGCAAAATGAAATCAAAAATATTTTTGTTGTTATATTACATTAAAAAATCCAGATTTTAAAAGACAGACGCTTTTTGTTTAAGTTTTTTCTTAAATAATGTAAAAACTTAATAAACCAAAAAAAAATTCGAAAATTATAACATAAACATGTTATAAAATCATATTTTTGAAAAAAAATTCTGTTTCAATAATTTCAATATGTTTATCAACAATAGTCTTCAAACCATTTTTTTTAAAAATCTCAGTTATTTGTTATGTTTTCCTCAAAATATATATTTGAAAAGTAAAAATCCTGTTCAACAGAGTTTCAAATTAATTTTTTTTTTTTGTGCTGTATGCGACATTGGTGGCCGTATAAATAGGCATTTAGTATTTTAATGCGTTTTAGGAATTTTGACTGAACAATATACTGACACAGGATATACAGGGTGTCCCCCCAAAAATTGACATCATTTCGCGGGCCAGTAGTTTTGTTAATTCTTCTTGAAATCATCTTTAATTTTCACTGAATGTATAGAAACAGATCAAGATTTTATATTTAATATTTTATTTTTGTTATCCCAATGAGAAATCTGGTTTATTTTAACCCAGGATCGTATTTGGTGGAAGGGCGGAAACAATTTTCTGATGAAATGGCGGAAAAGTCACCGTACCTGTCCCTATGTGATTTTCCTTTTCATGGGGAATTGATGAACTTAATAGAGAATCATATCCGCACTTATCGTCTTATTACCGAGATCAGGCATATTTTTCATTTTGTATGCTTAATATATGCTTTTGTGACTTTGTGCCGTGTCAAAAGGTGAAATCTATATGAATATATATGAAATCGGTCTCATAATAAATATATGATGTTCAACACCTAAAATGTTCAATTTCATTGAGCTATATATTAGTACAATATTTTTTAAAGATAATTGTATTTTAAATATTCAATATTTGTATTGTTGTTTGGTATGAGAATTTAAACGATTTAAATTTGTTCGTTTTTGTTAAAAAATATCAAAAAAACAAATATTAAAATATTTTTTTTTTGTTGGGAACCTAAATTTATCATAACAATTTTAAAGAAAAAATTATATGAGAATATAATATTTTTTTTTTTTTTTTTATATCATTAACCCCAAACAAGGCGGGAAGCCATAGCACGCAAGGGGTTACAGAGAGTTGGAGCGTATGAATAAATAGAAGTGATAGAAGAAAAGGATGAAGAGAAGGATAGGGGATAGATCAAGGCATCTGGAGACGTCGATTGAGATTACATTTGAATAGTTGGAGATTATAGCTATTAGGGAAACAGGAAATAGGAGGGAGTTCCACAGCGAGAAGAAGAGACATGAAGCTATTGGAGTAGAAGATTTTTGTCATTTAACAGTTTCGACAGTGAAAGGGTGAGAGCGAAATGCCAGCCTAGTAGAACGTTTAAATTCATGAAGTCTGGGAACTAGAGAAAGCAGCTCATCGGAGCAGTTACCATGAAAGTATTTGTAAAAAAGACAGAGGGAGGCGACGGTATGTCTGTGAAAGAGTGACTGCAGACGAGATGCCAGATCAAGACCAATTACGTTGCATATCCGTTTCTGGATCTTATGAAGAACCTTGAGACCAACATAATGGTAAAAATAGTTGGATATTTAATAAGAAAAGTGATGGAAACAGAAACAAAAAGTAAAAATAATGAACTTGGCCAGACTATATACTCAAAACATATTTTTAAAATGTTTTTATCTAAAAAATTTAAAAACTTTCACCCTGTGTGGTCGCTTGAACCTTTGGACATGCATAATACTTTAAAAAAGTCTTAATGGAATGAAACGTTCATACGACAACATTTTCCAAACGTTTCCTATTCAAAAAGTTATAAATATATATATCGTCAACAGACTGTTTCTTTATCACATCTCCTCAAACGTCCGATTGATTCAAAAATCGAAACCAGATTGATTCCAAATCATTCAGATATCTTACCCGAAGGTCTCATCATCGCAAAGACAGTAATACAATTTTAATTTAATAATTTCTATATGAAATAATAATACAGACTCCTTAAAAATCCAGCAGGTCAGGTGAATAATTTATTTGAAATTATCCAATTTGCCCATTAATAGAAAAATGGTAAACAAACTTTTACTGAAATCATTCAATCAATAATCCACTGTATTGTACCATGTTGCAAAGCAAATTTCAAGATCAACGTTCCAAAGTTTTCCTTGGAACATTTTCCTTTAATACTGAAAGTAGAACAAAAAATGAGGTTCCGTGATAAATATATATATATAATATATATTATATATCAAAAATAACCTAGCAAGAATTCTTCTGAAAAAAAGAAAAAACCAATTCATATATATATATATATGAATTAAATTTAGAAAATCCATGAGCAATGATGAAATTTATATAAATAAAAAAAAAAACTTAATAAACATCAAAAGACAGTAGAAACTTTATGAAGGATGCTGAGGATACCAACCGAAATTTCAAAGTTTTAATAAATGAAACAAAATGAAACTTATATATCAGGAAGAGACCGTTGAAAGAAGGATGCTGAGGATATTTCTATATTGACCAACGATTGAAGTTTTAGAGAAAATGGAAACAAAAAGGAAACTTATACAAACCATAGACAGTTGAAATTTTAAAAGGATGAAGAAATACCAGATACCGAAACATCAGAAATTCAATTTTAGAAAAATGGAAACAAAAAGGAAACTTTAATAAGAGACCGTTGAAATTTCTACAGAAGGATGCTGAGGATACCATGGACCGAATATGTGAGCAACGACGAAGTTTTTAGAAAATGGAAACAAAAAGGAAACTTATACTTAACATCAGGAAAAGACAGTTGAAATTTCTACAAAGAAGGATGCTGAGGATACCATGACCGAATATGTGAGCAACGACGAAGTTTTAGAGAAAATGGAAACAAAAAGGAAACTTATACTTAACATCAGGAAGAGACAGTTGAAATTTCTACAGAAGGATGCTGAGGATACCATGGACCGAATATGTGAGCAACGACGAAGTTTTAGAGAAAAATGGAAACAAAAAGGAAACTTATACTTAACATCAGGAAGAGACAAATGAAATTTCTACAGAAGGATGCTGAGGATACCATGGACCGAATATGTGAGCAACGACGAAGTTTTAGAGAAAATGGAAACAAAAAGGAAACTTATACTTAACATCAGGAAGAGACAGTTGAAATTTCTACAGAAGGATGCTGAGGATACCATGGACCGAATATGTGAGCAACGACGAAGTTTTAGAGAAAATGGAAACAAAAAGGAAACTTATACTTAACATCAGGAAGAGACAGTTGAAATTTCTACAGAAGGATGCTGAGGATACCATGGACCGAATATGTGAGCAACGACGAAGTTTTAGAGAAAATGGAAACAAAAAGGAAACTTATACTTAACATCAGGAAGAGACAGTTGAAATTTCTACAGAAGGATGCTGAGGATACCATGGACCGAATATGTGAGCAACGACGAAGTTTTAGAGAAAATGGAAACAAAAAGGAAACTTATACTTAACATCAGGAAGAGACAGTTGAAATTTCTACAGAAGGATGCTGAGGATACCATGGACCGAATATGTGAGCAACGACGAAGTTTTAGAGAAATGGAAACAAAAAGGAAACTTATACTTAACATCAGGAAGAGACAGTTGAAATTTCTACAGAAGGATGCTGAGGATACCATGGACCGAACATGTGAGCAACGACGAAGTTTTAGAGAAAATGGAAACAAAAAAGGAAACTTATACTTAACATCAGGAAGAGACAGTTGAAATTTCTACAGAAGGATGCTGAGGATACCATGGACCGAATATGTGAGCAACGACGAAGTTTTAGAGAAAATGGAAACAAAAAGGAAACTTATACTTAACATCAGGAAGAGACAGTTGAAATTTCTACAGAAGGATGCTGAGGATACCATGGACCGAATATGTGAGCAACGACGAAGTTTTAGAGAAAATGGAAACAAAAAAGGAAACTTATACTTAACATCAGGAAGAGACAGTTGAAATTTCTACAGAAGGATGCTGAGGATACCATGGACCGAATAAATGTGAGCAACGACGAAGTTTTAGAGAAAAAATGGAAACAAAAAAGGAAACTTATACTTAACATCAGGAAGAGACAGTTGAAATTTCTACAGAAGGATGCTGAGGATACCATGGACCGAATATGTGAGCAACGACGAAGTTTTTAGAGAAAATGGAAACAAAAAAGAAACTTATACTTAACATCAGGAAGAGACAGTTGAAATTTCTACAGAAGGATGCTGAGGATACCATGGACCGAATATGTGAGCAACGACGAAGTTTTAGAGAAAAATGGAAACAAAAAAAAAACTTATACTTAACATCAGGAAGAGACAGTTGAAATTTCTACAGAAGGATGCTGAGGATACCATGGACCGAATATGTGAGCAACGACGAAGTTTTAGAGAAAATGGAAACAAAAGGAAACTTATACTTAACATCAGGAAGAGACAGTTGAAATTTCTACAGAAGGATGCTGAGGATACCATGGACCGAATATGTGAGCAACGATGAAGTTTTAGAGAAAAATGGAAACAAAAAGGAAACTTATACTTAACATCAGGAAGAGACAGTTGAAATTTCTACAGAAGGATGCTGAGGATACCATGGACCGAATATGTGAGCAACGACGAAGTTTTAGAGAAAATGGAAACAAAAAGAAACTTATACTTAACATCAGGAAGAGACAGTTGAAATTTCTACAGAAGGATGCTGAGGATACCATGGACCGAATATGTGAGCAATGATGAAGTTTTAGAGAAAATGGAAACAAAAAAGGAAACTTATACTTAACATCAGGAAGAGACAGTTGAAATTTCTACAGAAGGATGCTGAGGATACCATGGACCGAATATGTCAGCAACGATCTTAGTTTTAGAGAAAATGGAAACAAAAAAGAAACTTATACTTAACATCAGGAAGAGACAGTTGAAATTTCTACAGAAGGATGCTGAGGATACCATACCGATGGACCGAATTTAGAGAGCAATGAAATATATATAAAAGGAAGAGACAGTTTTTTCTAGAAAAGGATGGAAACAAAAAGTTTTAGAAAAATTATACTTAACATCAGGAAGAGACAGTTGAAATTTCTACAAAGGATGCTGAGGATACCATGGACCGAATATGTGAGCAATGACGAAGTTTTAGAAAAAAACAAAAAAAATTTATTTAAATCAGGAAAGACTTAAACTTAACATCAAGGAAAACCGTTGAAATTTCTCCGAGAAAATGAAAACGCTGAGGAAATTATACCATTTCTAAGAACCTGAATACCATGGACCGAATATGTGAGCAATGACGAAGTTTTAGAAAAATGGAAACAAAAAAAGAAACTTATACTTAACATCAGGAAGAGACAGTTGAAATTTCTACAGAAGGATGCTGAGGATTGGACCGAATATGTGAGCAATGACGAAGTTTTAGAAAAATGGAAACAAAAAGAAAATAACATCAGGAAGAGACAGTTGAAATTTCTGTGCTGAGGATACCATGGACCGAATATGTGAGAACGACGAAGTTTTAGAGAAAATGTTTTAATTATAAAAACATCAGGAAAACAGTTTTTAAAAGGAAAGGATATATGGACCGAATATGTGAGCAACAAAAAAAACATGGAAACAAAAGGAAACTTATACTTAACATCAGGAAGAGACAGAATTTCTACAGAATGATGCTGAGGATACCATGGACCGAATATGTGAGCAACGACGAAGTTTTAGAGAAAATGGAAACAAAAAAAGTCAAAACTTATTTAACATCAGGAAGAGACAATTGAAATTTCTACAGAAGGATGCTGAGGATACCATGGACCGAATATGTGAAGCAACGATTAAGTTTTAGAGAAAATGGAAAAAAAAGAAAACTTATACTTAACATCAGGAAGAGATGCTGAAATTTCTAATAAGGATGCTGAGGATACCATGGACCGAAAATGTGAGCAACGACGAAGTTTTAAAAAATGGAAACAAAAAAGAGAAAACTTTATATTAACATCAGGAAGAGACAGTTGAAATTTCTACAGAAGGATGCTGAGGATACCATGGACCGAATATATGAGCAACGACGAAGTTTTTAGAGAAAATGGAAACAAAAGGAAACTTATACTTAACATCAGGAAGAGACAGTTGAAATTTCTACAGAAGGATGCTGAGGATACCATGGACCGAATATGAAAAAAGTTTTTTAAAAATGGAAAAAAAAAAATTAAATTTATACTTAACATCAGGAAGAGAAAGTTGAAATTTCTTAGAAGGATGCTGAGGATACCATGGACCGAATATGTGAAACATGAAGTTTTAGAGAAAATGGAAACAAAAAGGAAATATACTTAACATCAGGAAGAGGAAGAGGACAGGATAACCAAAAATATTTTTTTTAAGAAAAGATAAACATCAGGAACCACAGTTGAAATTTCTACTTAATACCGAATATGAAATGATGAAGTTTTAGAAAATGGAAACAAAAAGAAAACTTATACTTAACATCAGGAAGAGACAGTTGAAATTTCTACAGAAGGATGCTGATCCATGGACCGAATATGTGAGCAATGATGAAGTTTTAGAGAAAATGGAAACAAAAAAGAAAACTTATACTTAACATCAGGAAGAGACAGTTTTTTAACAAAGGATGACGAGGATACCATGGACCGAATATGTGAGCAACGACGAAGTTTTAGAGAAATGGAAACAAAAAAAAACGTATACTTAACATCAGGAAGAGAAAGTTCTGATTTAAAAGGATGCTGAGGATACCATGGACCGAATAAAAAGTTTTAGAAAATGGAAACAAAAGAAAAAACTTATATAAAATCAGGAAGAGAATTGAAATTTCTAAAGAAGGATGCTGAGGATACCATGGACCGAAATATGATACGACGAAGTTTTAGAGAAAAAAAAGGAAACAAAAAGAAAAACTTATACTTAACATCAGGAAAGACATGATTTCTACAGAAGGATGCTGAGGATACCATGGACCGAATATGTGAGCAAAAAAAAAGTTTAGAGAAAATGGAAACAAAAAAAGAAAACTTATACTTAACATCAGGAAGAGACAGTTGAAATTTCTAAAAAGGATGCTGTTTACCATGGACCGAAATGAGCAACGACGAAGTTTTAGAGAAAAATGGAAACAAAAAGGAAACTTTATATTAACATCAGGAAGAGACAGTTGAAATTTCTAAGGATGCTGAGGATTTGGACCGAATATGGATGATTTTTTTAAAAAAGAAAAAAGAAACTTATACGAACATCAGGAAGAGATTTTGAAATTTTAAAGAATGATGCTGAGGATACCATGGACCGAATATGAGCAACGACGAAGTTTTAGAAATGGAAAAGAAGGAAAATAATGTTTTCAGAAGAGACAGTTGAAAATTTAACATAGGATTCTGAGGATACCATGGAAAAATATATGAGCAATGAAGTTTTTTTAAAATGAAACAAAACAACTTATACTTAACATCAGGAAGAGAAGTTGAAATTTCTACAGAAGGATGCTGAGGATACCATGGACCGAATATGTAGAAATTTTTTAGAGAAAAAAAACAAAAAAACTTATACTAACATCAGGAAAGACATTGAAATTTTAAGAAAATGCTGAAACAAAAATGACAATATGAGCAAAATGAAGTATAGAGACCAAATTTGCCCTCATTTAGAAATGAAATTTAACAGAAGGGATGTGAGATGGACCGAATATGCAACGACGAAATTTAGAGAAAATGGAAACAAAAGGAAAAATTATTAACATCAGGAAGAGACAGTTGAAATTTTTAACCATTATGCTGAGGATACCATGGACCGAATAAAATTTTATGATGAAGAAAAATAAAAACAAAAAAAGAAAAATAAAACATCGGAAACAATTGAAATTTTGGATAATGCTCATTGAACCATGGACAAATGATTTAGAAAGATAAACAAAAGGAAAATTATAAAGATTAGGATATATGAGATCTAAGAATTGTTGAGGATACATATTTCTATGAGCAACGATAGTTTTAGATAAATATGAAACAAAAAGAAAATTTAACTTAACATTTAGAGAGACCAATTTCTACAAAGGATGCTGAGGATAAATGGACCGAATATATGGATAAATGAAGTTTTAGAGTGTGGAAACAAAAAAAAACTTTCCTGTCAGACATTGAAATTTCGTTTGCTGAGGATATATAACCGAATAAAAAACGATGAAGTTTTAGATTTGAATGGAAACAAAAAAGAAAACTTAATTGAATCATATATTTTATCTTTTTATATTTTATTTATCTAATTTGGAAAATTACAAAAAAAATTAAATAAAAATTATATTAACATAAGATATTGAAATTTCTAAGAAGGATGCCAGACCATGGACTGAAATTTCAATGATGAAAAAAAAAAAAACAAAAAGATCCAGGATAACATCAGGAAGAATATTTTATTGAAATGCTGAAAAAACCAATTTCTGTTTCCAACATTATTTAAATGGAAATATAAATTATATATATATTATTTATAATATATAAATATAAACAAAAAAGAAATTTATAAAATAAACATAAATAAACTTATGAACATCAAATTTTAAGCTTAAATTTGATTTCTACAGAGGCAAAATAGCTATGATTTATATATATATAATATATATTTTTAAAGAAACAAAAAAGAAATTTATATTTCAGGAATGAGTTTCTACAGAAGGATGTCTACTGATAATGAGCAATGACGAAGTTTTTAAAATTTAAATAAAATGTAAATAATTTAACATCATTTAAAAATTTCTACAGAAGGATAAAAAGGATATATATATATTTTAGAGAAAATGGAAACAAAAGAAAATGGTAATATTAAAGAGATTTTATATATATATATATATATATAAATACGAAGTGTGTGTGTGTTTTTTGTTTAGCAAATTTCTAAAAAATTTGGATGATGTGAAAATGATAAGTTTTAGATACAAAAGGAAAATTTAAAGGAAATTTAAATTTCAAAAGATCTGAAAAGAATATGTTCTATTGGATTTTAAAAGGAAACTTTAAAGGATATCAAACAATGTAAAATTTTTATGGATTTATTGAGAAATGATTATTTCTTAATTATACATATAGGAAGAGACAGTTGAAATTTTAAAATATTGAAAAGATGGATCTTTCGCATCAATGACGAAAAACTTCTGAAAAAAAGTAAAAACATTAGAGACAGTTGAAATTTCAATTGAGGATACACAAAATTGAGTAAATATATATATATATATATATATATATATATATATATATATATATATATATATAAGGATTATTTGGTAAAGTTTAGAGAAAATGACAGTATGAAATATACTATCCATCAGGAAGAGACAGAAAATTTTTCGTCGGATGCTTTAAATTTTCAGGACCGAATATATTTATATTTATATATTTATCCCAAAAGAAAATTATTATATAACATCAGGATGTGGAGCTGATATTCAATGAGGATAAAAATTTTATATAATTTAAGTAACAAAATCTATGTATGATTAATATAACACATTTGACATATTTTCAAAAATAATACTAATATGTCTTAAGATATATATTTATATGTTATATATATATATATATATATATATATATATATATATATATATTTACACATCAATAGGATAGATGGAAATTTAATATTCCATTTTTAAACAAAATAATATTCAACATCAGGAACAGACAAAGATTTCTAGGAAGACATTTATTAATCCGAATAAAATTCTTTAAACATCTCAGAGTTCACGAAAATAAATTTAACATCATCTAAATAAATTTCTACAGAAGGATGTTGAGGTCTTTTTATATTAATATTATAATGAAATTTTAGTTTAAAATTGAAAAAGGAAACTTATTTATATCAAAGATCCTTTAATTATCCCTTCCAGGATCACAAAATGGAAAGATACAAATATATATATAAATATCATTATATTATTCGGACTATTGTCCTCAAACTTTAATGTCATTTTTTCAGAAGGATGTTTTGGCTATTTGTACGCTCCGGCAATTCTTCAGATGGTAAATGGAAACAAAAACCCATTATTTCTTAAGAGACATTTAAGGATGCTGGAGTATGCGGTTTAAGTTAAACGTGCCATGTCTGCTGAGGATACTTTGACCGAATACAATTTATGTCATAAAGAAAGTTTTAAATTTGAGAAATAAATTAACGGGAGATAACTGGTAATGGAAATGAATAAGACATTGAATCAGACCAGGAAACATTAGTATTAAAAATAAGATATAAAATCCCAGTTGAAATCAGGGCATTAAGGATTCTTCTATGGATCTAATTTGGAAAAAATCGTCGGTTCATTGAAATTTCTCTGTCATCATATTTCGACATTGAAAATACATCATCGTATGTTAATGTACTGCCAAATTTATTCTAAACTGCCACGGATGATTAGTATTTAGGAAGATACATCTGTAATGTAAACTGGTTTCTCTAAAAAGAAATGAAATTACTTATGACACATCATAACATTTAACGATGTCAATACGAATAAACGCACATCAGGAAGAGATAAAAATTTCTCACACAAGACATGGAATAATATTCACATTGATTGTGTTCCGCCGTGGAATTCAACAAGATAAATTCTGATAAAATAGAATATGTATTTTTTTATAGATAAACGGTCATATAATAAATATCGTGATCATTAGGATGCATTTCTACCATGGACTATGGCAACGGAGAAAATATTCTACAAAAGGATGATGAGGATATCATTTAGAAATTTTTCCATTGCAATGATGAGGAAACATATTAACATAGGAAGAGATAGAGAAACAAAGATATTCTAAAATTTATATAATATCAGGAAGAGGCAGCTGAAGTTTTCTACAAAGGATATAAGGAGAAACCCTGACCGAATATGTAGAGAATCTTTATAAATGAAAAAGAAAGGAAAGAAAATTATACAAGAGCTGTTACACAGTTGAAATGTCCTTCAGAAGGATACGGATACCATGGACCCGATGTCGTTTTTTTACAGGGTCTAAAACAAAAATTTTTACCCTTCCATTTTGAAGAATGGCTTAACGGATATGTATAATTATATTGAGCGGCCTTCGGCCTTGTGCCATCTGACCGTGAAGAGGCGGTTGGATCCTTAAACATCCTTGCTTTGAAATTAGTTGGAAATTTGTCTTCAGCATAGAAGATCGAACTTCTGAAGGATTCAGGCGGAGAGGAACCCAGTCTCGTCTGGGGTGGTAAACAAAAACCCGGCCCATTTTTTTTTTATCCTCTGAGGAATTTTTAGCAACGAAAGTGCCGACATAGCTCGGAAACCCCACGTTAAATTCGGTCTTGTGCCAATCTGACCAAATAAATGGGATTTTGGATCATGGTCCAAAATGATGAAAATTACTAGCCTGGAAACAAAAATTTTTCCGTTCAGTAGATTATTCTCTTTAAATAAATATTTCAGCTATGTGCGTGTTCAAAAATTCAATAGAGTACCAAAAAATTCTTTTAACCTCTTTAAACAAAAGAAAATTTTAGGCAATTTTAATAATGCAATAGAAAGGATGGAACGAAGAAATGTTTTAAAGAAATGAAATTAAACTTAAAATCAAAACTTTTCATTCCCATAAGGCACCAGTCCTTGAAAATATATGTGAACACATTTTAGGTTAAAACTATTAGGTTCTTACATAAATTCGTCCATTGTTTTAAGTTTATTTTAATACTTATTAATATTTCTTATAAATAATTCAACAATCCTTCATTGTTTACAACCTCCTGCCAACGATCCACTAACCGTTAAAAGCCTCGGTTATGAAACATCACTAGGTTTTGACTCCAAAAATTAATCAAAGCAGCTTTTAAGCTCCACATCGTTGTTGAATGAAACACCCCTCTGTTGTGAGAAAGTGACAGAAAAGTCTCTTATTCTAAAGGGGCTAAATCAGAAAAATATATAGAATGTGGTAATACTTCCCAACAGAGTCATATATATATATATATATATATATATATATATATATATATCCAGAGAGAGAGAGAGAGAGAGAGAGAGAGATAGAGAGACAGACAGACAAAAGAAAAGTGACACAACAGACAAACCTGGTGTCACAGCAAAATTGTCATTTTGTTAGACTAAACATTGATTTTTTTAACCGTTGCATCTTTATTTTGAAAGAAGATAGCTTTACTTGAATTATTCTTTTATTTGAGGTTTTTATATCAAATCGGGCTCTACTTAGCAATAATGATGATGAAATCGATCATAAACGAAAATCACATGATCATCATTAATTAATCCTTAGCTAATGATTTTGAAGCTTAATGAATTATTGATATAAGTTTTTGATCACCATTTAAATTTGAAGATTATCATCGCCCTCCCCAAACTTCTAACTCTCACTCCTGGAGTAACAAGTTGTCTTACTGTTGTGGTAGGATCTACCTAATTTGCATAGTGGAGTATCGACCATATAAATATGGTTGGTACCGGGAAGAGAGGGAGGAATCAAGAGATTCAACCAGAGACTCTGCCCGATTGCGAGTCAGTCAACACATTCTCCAGGAGCGGTCTTACTAGGAATATACAAAAGACTATATGTAAATATTGTGTACACTTTCTTGTTTCAATACATTTTGTTCTAAGTACATTTTGTGTTGCATTATTATTCCATGCATTAGTCAAGTTTCAACACTAACATTTATATTTTCATTTTCAATCTCTTTTCATTGCTCTTGGTATATTTCCCTCCTTTTACGTACCAAATGTTTTATGGATTGATTGTTTCTAATTGATCTCCTTGACATTTCAGCTTAAGTTGAAACCGTGATGAGCCGTCTTTACATTCAGAAAAATATACTTTTGATTCTCAATTTATTAAAACTTCATTCAACGTTTTCTTGATGGTTCTTGAATGGGCTTTTTTAAGAAAGTCTGAATCATTAGGTAGGAATGCTGATACCATTAATGAAATTAAATCAGATCTTTTTCCTCTCACCGTTGCTCAGTTTTTTACGGTGGTTCCTGACAAAAAACGATTTTAATTTGTTCATATTTCTAGCTGAATAACTCAGAAATTTTTCAGTGATTCTTTTTTTGTCCCTGGTATCAAGCTGGCAAACATCTTATCTAAAACCCTGGATTTAGGAAGTTTAGTTTAATGTATTTTTTTATTAAACTTAAACATTGTGGGATGGAATATTTTATGCTGTTACAAAATTTGGAAAATTTTGCTGTTACACCTTTCCTTACTCCCTTGTCTATCTAATATGGTAAAATTATGATTTCTCTTCTTTAGTTCCAGAAAATATTGAATGCTGATGATTCTATTTATAATTTGATCTTGGGCGCGATAATAGATATCATATTGATGTATAGAGACAAATTGTTTAGCGAGGACGATTCTTTGGTACTCTACTAAAGTTATTGTCTCTCTCAAGACATTATAATTAATGTATCTTTTTTTTCAGGTGAAATTTGAAGATCAAAATTTATTTCTTTCTTCTTTATATTTATGACATCATTTTCTTGCCAATTATTCTCCCGTTCATATTACATTCTCGTGCATCATTAATATTCCGATTAAAACTTTTATCTTTTGAAAAATTTCAAGTCATGTATAAATGAATATTACTATATGTTTTGGTTTATTTAAAATATTGATTTCCATTATGAAGAATAATTTTCTTCAATTCTCCATGGTCCAAGCATAAGAGAAAGGTTTCGCACATCTAGTTCAACATTACCATTTCTTTAGTTGTAACTCGCTATTTTGAACGATTCTTGAGCTATGTGTAGCGGTTTAGGTGTGTGAAAACGAAGAAAATAAACGATCTTCAGACACGGCTCTACAAATTTAAATACATTTTTATTGAATATTTTTATATTTAAATTAAAAGAAATCAGTCACAAAGCATCTTTGCAAAACAATTTTACACAAAAATATTTTTATTTGTCATTCTTTATAATACAACCGAATCAATTGCATTAGTAAGATAGAAGAAACTGAATGTAGATTCTAAAGTGTTTACGCTGTTTTATGAATGCGTGTAATTTGTCAGCAGTAGCAGAATGTTATCAGCAACGAAGCTGTTTTAATACTACTGCTAACATTTTTGTTGACGATAATCCGGTTCATATGCTTAATTTAACATCGCTAAGCTTTTGTAATAAAGCATACTTGAATAAAATATACGAAAGGTTACGCATTAAATTATACGAACGGTTTTTTATAATTAAGCTTATCCACAACAATCGATTCTGGTCAAAGGTTTACGGAAAAAACTGAATAACTAACTCAACATCACGAATATTTATAAGGCTACAGAAATTTAAAAATTAGATTTTACTAAATTTGGCTAGTAAATATTTTCCCAATTTTTAAATATCTATTTTTAGGTGTGGGGTGGATATTGTTGTTCATTTCTAGAGTGATGTATTTCGTAGCAGATGATAAACATAGACGTCTGAAAATTTCAATGGTCTCAGCGTGCGAAATAAAGACGCTGATTGGTTAATGTGGAAATTAAAATCAGATCTTACATTTTGCACAAAAATGAATCAATTACTGTGTGAATCCTTTTTAGAAAGGAATTGGCGATTTTAGAGATATCACTTAAATATATTGCATTTTCTACAATTCTTAAAAGGGATTCTACATAAGTACTGAGTAAATTACATTAAATTACAATGAAGAAATAACTACTTATATCTGTCTCACCAGCTTCTTCTTCTTCGTCTTTTTCTTCTTCGTCTTCCTCTTTTTCTATGGGCCGTGTCAATTAAGAATATTGGCGATCATGGTTCTCCATAATTTCCTCTCTTCGTAACAATTAATGATTTTTCATTTTGTTAGGTCGCTAGGTAAGTTATTTTCTTCCGTCCCTCTTGCCTTCAATATGTCCTGAGAGTATCAAAATTTCCGAGCCCTCTTTTCTCTTTATGTGCCCTAGAAATTTCAACTGTCTCTTCCGGTTGTTAATTACATGTTTCCTTTTTGTTTCCATTTTCTCTAAAACTTCGTCGTTGCTCACATATTCGATCCATGCTATCCTCAGCATCCTTCTGTAGAAATTTCAACTGTCTCTTCCTGATATAAAGTATAAGTTTCCTTTTTGTTTCCATTTTCTCTAAATCTTCGTCGTTGCTCACATATTCGGTCCATGGTATCCTCAGCATCCTTCTGTAGAAATTTTAACTGTCTCTTCCTGATGTTAAGTATAAGTTTCCTTTTTGTTTCCATTTTCTCTAAAACTTTGTCGTTGCTCACATATTCGGTCCATGGTATCCTTTCAGCATCCTTCTGTAGAAATTTTGAATGATGTCTCTTCCTTATGTTAAGTATAAGTTTCCTTTTTTTTCCATTTTCTAAAACTTCGTCGTTTCTCACATATTCGGTCCATGGTATCCTTTATTTGTTCCTTCTGTACAAATCTTCAAATTTAAGATAAGTTTCTTTTTTTTTGAATTTTCTTTAAAAACTTTTCGTTAATTGATAATTTTTGACATGGTTCAATATAATCCTTCTTAAAAATTTCAAATTTGATCCTTCTAAACGTTTTTTTTATAATGTTTCAAAATTTTTGATTCTTTTATCTAAAACTAATCAACATTCGGTCAAATTTCCAATTTTTTAATAAAAAATCTTAAAATTTCAAATTTCATTTGATGTCTTTGTTATAATTTCATTTTAAAATTTGCCATTGAATCAAACAGAAACTTATATTTACGTCCAAAATTCAATGGTCTCATTTTTCTTAAATTTTTTCTGTTTATTGTTTTTTAGATTTTGCTTTTCTTTCTATCCCATCAATTATTTTGGTATTAAAACCTCTGATTTTCGTCATCTGTTAAACCAAATTTTTAAATTCTACATTATGACATTATTACATTAATTAAATTTGAAAATTGGGCTGTCTTTTTCTAAATATTTTTATCTTTTAAAGATATTTAATCCTAATTTTCCTTCGTTTTTAATTTTCATATTTTGGTAGTTTTTATTATATATTTATCTCGATATTCCTGATAAAATTTAAAAAAGGATATGAAACTTTATTTTTTTATAAAACGTTACGTGGCTTCCTTGAATTTTCTAAAACATTGCTCACAAATTCTCTCCATGAAAGCATTTTTTCAAAAAGGTTTATGAAAAAAGTAAAGAAATTTTTCATTTTCTAAAAATTTTCAAAAAGTAAAAAATAAATCCTGTTTCCATCCTTTTGTAAATTTTAGAATTGTTTTTTAATGTTTAAAAGTCTATAATCCAATTTCTTTAAAAAGTTAAATAAAAAAAAATGGTATTCAGTTTTCTGTCTTTTCACCCCCAATTTGTTCTAAATTATCTTTTCTAAAAATTGTCAAAACATTCCATTTCAAAAATTTCATTTCCTGTCACAAGCTGAATAAAAATAAAAAAACTTGTTTCCATTTTTTTTTTTAAAAAATATTTTCCATCCTTTCAGCATGGTCTTGCTTTTAAATTTTTTTATTTTATTTCATCAAAAACACAAATTTTTTGGTATATAAAAATCCTTCTGTTTATTTGATTGTATAAGGTTGAATGTTTAATCTTGAAACTACTCATCCTTGTCTTAATGAGTTCAATTCTATTTGTATAATTTACTGAAATTGTTTTCTCTACATTAATACTATAAGAAAATAATATTTGCTATTAATTTTGTTTAATACTCTCTCTTTTTGCTTATTAATTTGCGCCCGATTTAATAACCAAAAATGCTTGATCATTAATTTATATATATATTATTTAAAGATTATTGTTTCACTTGGAAATATCGTTAATAGAAATAAAATCTTTTTGCTTTTGCTGACATAATTTCTAAAGAATCGAATTTTCTCTCAACTATCCACACTGTACCTCCCTCCCCCCCAAAAAAAAATATAAATAAAATTAAATAAAAGAAACACTATTTTTTTTTTTAAAATTTTATATCTTCCTTCTTTTCATTATCTGGTATTAACGATTGCCAAAAACCCGACAGTAGGAAAGCACAAGCCAACACCGCACCCTCTTTCGCCAACTCACATCAGCTGAAATAAAAAAAAAGGGATAAAAAGAATAAGAATAAAATAATAATAATAAAAAAAAACAGGTTGATTCGAAAGTAAATAAAAGCTTTCGAAAAAATAAAGTCAAAAAAAAAAAACATTACAAAAATACGACTTTTTTTTTGTCTAATAAACAAATATTAAAAAAAATACAAGTATTCCTCGAAGTTTCTTTGCCAATATTAGTTTGACAAGGCAAACAAAGCTATTAGCAGCGACTTTCGTGTTGGTTGGTCGGCGTGCGTGTTTAACAATGATCATCAAACTAGAAATTCAGGCCAGGCTATATCAGCCACACAAGATATATTACCCTTTTAAATCTTCTTTTAATACTCTGTCCTTTTATGTTAAAAATCATAAAAAAACCTTTGTTTTACTTTATTATTATCTACCTTTCTGAAATGACTAATCTGTCTATATTCTGAAATGATCAAATAATGATTATTTGCATTCAATCAAAAAATAGCTGCTCGGATTATTTTCTAATTTCAAGCCGAGTTTGAATTTAGTCAATACATTACATTCATTTACGTGCTAATACCCTAAAAAAGATATGAATCCTTTCATTCCCCCAGTTAAAAAAAACATTTACAATAAAAAGGGTTCTATAGCCTTGGATGGTCTAACGCAGAAATGGCAGCCAATTATATTATATAAAAGGCTCAAACACTTTATTCCATGGTTATAATTTATTGCATTGGAATCGTGGAAATCATTCAATCCAAAATATCAGACCTAAAATTCTCTCTTTAACTGAATTTATGTATATATATATATATGCAATTTGGGAATTTATGTATATTGACCCTTATATTATATATATATATATATATATATATATGTTGAAAAATATATAGGAAAGAAAATGAGAACTGTTATGTATAAGTGTTGGAATCATATTTTTTAATAAATAATTATATATATATATATATATATATATATATATATATATATATATATATATATATATATATTATACAGTGTGGAATACCTACTGTACAAAAGTGATTGAAAGAAAGTGGCTCTAATTGTGTTTGGCTGAAAAAAAAGAAAAATTTCCCAGCAATCCTCTTCCCTGCGCATGTTTAAATGAACAATTCCTCAAAATAAGTCTGATTAAGTCATGAGGTATCCAACGCGTCATCTATAAAACTTTTTTTTTTTTCGTTAAATTACCCCAATATATAAATATATATAAATGAATTTATAGTTTGTTAGATTAACGTCCTTGTCAATGCTGGGGTGGTTGGTTTAAAGAAAATCATCTCTACTCGAAAAGGTTACAGGATTTTTTTTGCCTCTGTCCTTAGTGTTAACACCGCATTTCTGGTGATGCTCGTCTTCTTCTTGGAGTGCTCCAGCGAAAGAACGTTCACAACTCTACACCACACGTCGTCTTTGAGATCAGTGATAAGTTTCACGCCACCTTCTTCGGACAAGACGGCAAAAGTTTGGCTTGGTGATAGACCATTTATGATGACGCTTGACGCTACCATATTCCAATCATATTTCGTCTTTTTTCGACTCAAAAATGCAATCAATATTTCAGATCCAATGTTAATTTTATTTTCTCATGGCCAATATTTTGGCGGAATTGAATTATATACACTCTGATCAGTGTAAAGATCCAAATCTCAATAGTTCTAAATTATTTTCCACTGTCGTACTTCTCGCTCGTGGAACTCACTTCCGGAATCTTGCTTTCCAGTCAACTTTGAGCGCCACAAATTTAAACGCAGTATAATTCATTATCTTCTCTCTTTTAATTTCTGTTCTTTTATTGGTCTCCGTCCTCAGTATGACGATAAACTACATCCGACAGCCAGGCCTCTGATCGGGAGATTTTGCGGGCTGTGGAACTACATCTTAATTTCTGTTGTTTTCATGACCACCCTTACGTGAGGTGGTAGCACCTGTTAGGGTCCCCGCTATGGGAAAATAGTGAAACCTCAAACTAGGGTCAACACTATGAAAGCATAAAAAAAACATTTTTCTGGTAAACATTTCCAGTATTAGATTTTAATAGTAAAAAATATTTCAGCAATAGATTTTAATAGTAAAAAATATCAAAGTTCGCAAGGAAATTAAATTTCGGCATTAAATGACCCATAAGTATGTTGATATATCGTGAAACGAATCAAAGCAAATATATTGGTCTCTCTCCTTAATAATGTTTTTTTTTATTAATATTGTTTCACACTCAGTAACCCCTTACTTCCTAATGGCTTTATTGATTTTCTTAGGGTGAAATTTTTAAAAAAAAAAATATTTTTTTGGTTTTCAAACATAGGTATAAAAATTCTCTTCTGCCTTTCTATTTTAAAATCATACTTCAATTTATTGAATATTGCATTTCTTGTTCCAGTGCTTTAAGGAAACTGCACTGTTCTTGTGATTTTTTCTGGTTCAATCCTGCTAGGTGCTATATTCATCGAAATTCGGTTGATATACTTTTTTTTCCAATGGAGCCCGGATTCATTTTCACCTAGATTCTGAAGATGCCTCTATTAAGATCTTTCTGCATGTCACCTCTGTCGTATATTTCATTCGTCAATTCTGAGATTATTACAATCCTATTTGCTCTTTCCTTTTAGCTCCTATTTATCTTGTTCAGGGCTCAACTTAGGACCACATACCAGAGAACAGATACTGAAGTGTTTGTTTTTTTTTACTTTTTTGTGTATTTATGTAATTTAATATTATTCACGGTAAAACCACCACTGTCGTATATTTAATTATTTTTATTTTATTTCGTTAACTTATCGATATTGAAATCGTCTCTATTACAATCCCATTTCGTCCTGCTATTTCGTTCCTCTTCAATTTATTCAGGTGCAATCCATGTTTATCTTGAGCAGTGTATCTAGTCCAGTTGCAATGAAAAAGAATTTGTCAATTTAGGTCGGTTGTCACTTTTTAATGAAATATAAAAAAAAATGATAGAAAGTATAAAACAACCAAATCCACTATCCAAATAAATTTATAAAAAAAGAAATAATATATAAAAATGAGAATAAAAGAATTATGTATTTTCTCAGTGTTTTAGCATAACAACGGATAATTCTATGACTCCATTTTATAAATTTAGCACTAAATACTGTATGTTGGTCTGCAGTTGCAATATTTCTCCAGCTGTTTGGTCAAATATTCTTAAAGGATTTTTATGAGGATCCCCCAGACAAAGCTATTAGAAAATATCAGAGTCTTGTCTCGGCAAACAGCTCAAGACCTCGTGTTATACAAGATCTACGGGAAATTTTTGCCGAGTCTATAAAACTCGGATACCTCACATTAAATTCGGCCTTTGCCACATTTGACCGTATAATAACAGTTGGTAGATATCCTGCAGTTGGAGATTCGTCTCTCAGCTGTGTTGGTCAAACTCTCTGCCTTCGGGCAGAGAGGATCCCCAGACGAGGCTATTTCAAAGGGCAGTTTTTCGTCTTGCAGTTCACTACCAACCTCGTTCTATACAGGGATCTCCTCAATTTTTAGAAAGAGCATACTGGGCTCGGATAACCCACATTAAATTAGGCCTTGTGCCATATCTGACCGCGTGGGGATTTGGTGCAAGATATCCTGCAGTTGGAGATTCGTCTTTAGATTTAAAAAAAAACTCAAATAAAGAGGATCCCCAATTGAGGATAATCGAAGGGCATACTCTTTTCTCAAGCTAAACAGCTTTTTATGTTTTATATGATAATAACTAATATCAACATTTTCCCAACAATAACGGGCTAATCGGATACCCCCATTATTTCGGCTTTAGGTAAATCTGACCGCGTGGGGCGGTTTAGATATCTTATTAGTTGGAAATTCAAGATGAATTTTAAAAAAATTCTATTTCATTTCATTACTTTTGTTATTTACAAGAGTTGGACAAAATGCAAATGAAACCAGGTAAAATTAAAGTGCTGATGGCGTGAATTGATTGTTTAAGAAAAATTATTTGTCTTTGACAATTCGAACACTCGTTTCCAGTTTTAACATTTACAATTAATACTCGTTTTAGTAGAAACTTTGTAATCGCATTACAACTTCAGTAACATTCAGTTGAACAATACTTCCATTTCAATAACGCCTTTTTAGCACTCCACTAATAGTAATCTGCTCGATAATACTCATCGAATAAAGATCTGAATAGAGAAATAGTATAGTGAATCACTAAGAATAGCGGTCCTAAAAACCAATAGAGGATATAGTATAGAAATTATATCCGAATAGTAATTGTTGTAACATACATACTGACGATAATGGGTATGTCTCCATTCACATAAATACAGTAGTAAATACTGTATGTTGGTCTGCAGTTAGAGATTCATTGTGGAATTCACTTGACTCACTTCTAGCAGTTGACTACTTCTTCTACGCTGGCGAATCTTATATGTGTTATTCTTGTCCTAAGTATTATCATTCATTACCAGCCTTCGTGTGATTATTCTATTCAGTAACATTCCTTAGGTTACAACACTTGGAAAACGGTTTACTGCCATTTTTTTTTAATGAAAAAGCGAAGAATTATTTTTTTTTATTCATAACTTTCTCACAGACACGCCGTCGCCTCCCTCTGTCTGTTCTACAAATACTTTCATGGAAATTGCTCCGAGGAGCTGCATTCGCTGGTTCCCAGACGTCATGAGTTCAAGCGCCCTACGAGGATGGCATCCCGCTCTCACCCCTTCACTGTCGAAACTCCTAAATGTAACCGTCTCTTCTACTCTAATAGCTTCATGTCTCGCACCTCTCGCCTGTGGAACTCCCTTCCCTATTCCTGTTTTCCTGATAGCTATAATGTCCAGCTATTCAAATTTAATGTCAATCGACATCTCCAGTTGCCTTGATCTATCCACTACTCTTCTCCTCATTCTTTCTTCTATCACTCCTATCTGATCTTGCTCTAAACTTTCTGTAACCCCTTGCGTCCTAGTGGCTTCCCGCCTTGGGGTGAAATGCTTAAAAAAAAAGAAAGAAAAAAAGTAATTATGATTGGATTTTATAAAACTTGTAATGAATTTAAAGTTTGTTTTTTTTCAACGACAATCTCTTTGTCTTGGTATTGGTATAACCTAACTCATCTGGACTCACACACACGAACAAGAAAAAAGTTCAGAGACACAAGTGAAACCCGGTTGGTTCGACCATTGTCTCCCCCCCCCCAAAAAAAAATGGCAAATAAAAAGAAAAAAAAAGAAAGTCTTACAAATCAGTTATGGACACAAGACGTTTCTCAGAAAAGTAGTCTCTAGCCTGAGACGTCTGAGAGTCTGTAGATGACATCTGTGATTTTTTTCTTCTTTTCTTTGATTCCCGAAGTCCGGAAGCTGATTGGCTGACAGTAAAATCACATGACCAGACCTCTCATGACTAACCCAGCCGCACACTTGTCTTGTGGCCCGATAACACGAATTGAGAATAGCATTGGTGAAATACGAGAACGGATAAAAGTGAAAAGACAAATAGAATACTTATATATATATTTATATATATATATATATATATATATATATATATATATGTATGTGTGTGTGTGTGTGTGTGTGTAATTGTGTTTTAAGATTCGAGAAATTTATATATATATAAGGTATACTGAGTCAGCAAAAATTCATTGAAAAAACTTTTACTAAAATGGACTGACAATGTCTGTCTTAATTTGTTTTTGTTTTTTGTTTTTTTGGTTTGTTTTGTTTTTGTTTCGTTTTTTTACAGTTTGCGTATAAGTTGTCGTATGTTCGGATTAAATTTATGGACAAACTTTTCAAAGTTAAATACTATTTTCACCTTCGGATGGTGGTTTCACTTACCAGATAATTCAATTTTTGGACTTGCTTGAATTTAGCATCTCCATATTACAAATAAATGTCAATATTTTCAAATTTTAACAAAATAAAAACTGAAACTGAGTGATCACATATCTGTCTATCTGTCTCTGTGTTTGAGACTATTTTGGATAGATAGATAGATAGATAGATAGATAGATAGATAGATAGATAGATAGATAGATATGAGTAGACTGGGATAGATATATAAATATGAACAGACAGAGATAGATAGATAGATAGATAGATAGATAGATAGATAGATAGATAGATAGATATGAGCAGACTGGGATAGATATATAGATATGAACAGACAGAGATAGATAGATAGATAAATAAATAGCTAGCTAACTAGATAGATAGATATGAAAAGACTAGATAGATAGATAGATAGATAGATAGATAGATAGATAGATAGATAGATAGATAGATAGATAGATAGATAAATATGAACAGACTGAGATAGATAGATAGATAGATAAATAGATAGATAGATAGATAGATAATATGATGAACTGATATAGTTTATTTAGATAGATAGATAGATAGATAGATAGATAGATAGATAGATGGATAGATAATGATATTATGAACATTACTGAGATAGATAGATATATATATAGATAGATAGATAGATAGATAGATAGATAAATATTCCTGGTAGTAAAGAATTTCTTCCCTTAATTTTTAATTAGGCAATCATTCAGGACCTGATTTCAATTTACGCTTCCTGTCTTTGGCTTGACACTACGAAACGAGACAACCGATCGGCGTCGGGACTTCACTGTACGGGCCAAATTACAGGCCAAATTTTAAATGTCATGGCAACAGCGGCCAATTTACACATGTTCCCCCATTGTCACGATGGCTTGTATAATTCCTCGGTCTGGAACAAATAAAAGAAGTCCTGGAACATAAATTGATGCCATGAAAAATTACCTTTGGCAAATCACGACGGAAAGGAAAAAAATATATAAAAAGGATCACTTAATTATTGAACAGTCTGAACAATTGAGATTTCTCATAGTTCGTTCTCTTGGAGGAATTTGCCAAATTTCTCTCCTTTGAATAACTTTGAAATTGGCATTGGAATGTCCCTCTGAACTCTTACGGGAGAATCTAGACCTAATAATCACGGTAAATGTGAAATAAATAGCTTAAAGGTATTTGGTTATTGCAGAAGTTTGTATAGACGAAGGAGATGCATTCTTCTTTTGTGTGCCCTGTCCATTCAGACCGTTGACGATCATGGTACTCCACAATTTCCTGTCCTCTTTAACCTTGTTCCGCCATACATTCGCGGTCACCCTTCAAATTTAAGATTGGTCGCGAATGGTCTATTGATTGACCAATCAAAACATATTCACATATTTTACTGAAATCAGTCAGTTATGTGCCATGCTTGACGAGCAAATTTTTTCCCTCAGTAGGTTGCCATTTAATTCTGGTTGGAGACCAGGATGCCATCCAAGGCTATAGAAAAATAAAATTTGCTATTTAATCAGAAGGGAAGTTTTTGAGAAGAAGAGGATTTATACCTTTCCCAAGGGTATTAGCACGTAAGTGAATGTAATGGATTTGACTGGAATTCGAACTCGGCTCTCCGATTCCTCAATCCATTACCGCTATCCATTACTCCACAAGAAAGAATAAGCGAAACGGTGAGAATAATTAGAAGAGTAGGCAGTAAATAACGATTGACATTGCATTTAAATTTTTTAAGATCAAATTCGACTGGAATGCAAGAAGCAAGAAGAGTGTTCCACAAACAAATTACGGTTAGATCTAGCCAATTTAACAGTGAATTAATGAGACCTTGCCGCCAATCTAGTACTGCGTTTACATTTATAACGTCTAGCTACCATCCGAACAATTTCCATGAAAGTATTTATAGAAATGGCACAGGGAAGCTACATTTACCTATAGCTGAGGGGAGAAGAAGAGGATTGATATTAGCATATTCGTATTTACATGTAAGTGAATGTAATAGATTCGACTAGAATTCGAACTCGGCTCTCCGATTCCTCAATCCGAGCCGCTATCCATTACTCCACCGTGCTTGAAATATTGAACTATTTATCATAAAATGAATTCATTTATGAATACGGACTGAATATGTTAAAATTTGCTACAAAGGACAGACAATTGTGAGACGCCATGAAGGTCTATAGACCGTGTCCCTTAGAACGTTGACAGACATGGCTCTCCACAATTTCTTTTCCTTTGTAACTCTAAATACATTTTGTCTTAATGTTATCTCTCCTAAACCATGTTCCGCCATCCTAGCTCGCTAGGCACGTTATGCTTTGTTTTCCTCTCTTTCCTTCTTGTATTCAATCTGTTCTGTGAGTATCAAAATTTCCAAGCCTTCTTTCCTCATTATTTGCCTTATAAATTTCAACTGTCTCTTCCTGATGTTATATAAGTGTCCTTTTTATTTTCATTTTCTTTAAAACTTCATTGCTGTTCGCATGGTATCCCCGGCATCCTTCTGTAGAACCAGATTTCTGTTGCTTCAATCTCTTCTTCATTTGTGAGCATTCACTGTTCCATGGGAGAACTGGTATTAATAGTTCAGTACACTTTTCCTTCTGTCTAACGAAATTTTACTGTTCCTTAGTATTATGTTTAGCTTTTGGAAGGCATCTTTGGCTATCCCAATGGGCTTTTCGAATTTACAAAAATATTTCAATAAAACTGGAAAAAATATTTTTGTTGTGAGTTGTTCGTTTGCATAATTGAAGAAAGCATTCTTTTCTTCCAGATCTGATTGGAAAAAATATAAATTTTATTGTAATTTTTTCGGTTCTTGAAATCCATGCAAGAGACATTTTATTAATTAATGACATGTGTGAACTCTCAAAAAATGTAAGGTTTAAATGTAATTTTAAAGTGGGAAAACGCGCTGAAAGTCTATTTCGTTTATTTCTCGCCGTCACAACAGTTTGATAATTTTCATATGGAAGATCAAAAAGGAAATAATTCAATAATTCTGCGAAGCCAATCAATTAACAGAATCAATTCAATAAGTCTTTATAAATTGTTTCGCATTTTTATAGCACTTCTCTTAGTTGAATAATTTTCAAAATCAGAATAATTAAGAATCCTCATTGGATGCAATTAATTATTTCATGATATGAAACAGGTAAACAAAAAACCAAAACATAAACACAATGGGCAAAAGAAAAAAACGCTGATTGAACAATTTTTTAATTCATTTTTTATACCATTGTTGTCGTATTATAAATCAATTTCTTCATTTGTTTAAAACCCTATAGAATAGAAAATATATTTTAAAAAACTATTGGTTTATGTGGTTAAAGAGAAATAGCCCGGTGCTCCTGGTGTATATTTTAAAAAAATCCTTGATGAAAGTCAATTAAGAATCTGCATAGTGGTCCTGGCATCTCGGCCTCAGTCACTTTCCCACCGCCAGAATTTTTCTCATCGTTATTCCTCCACAGTTCTGAGACTTTAGTGTAGTACTAGATCGGAGGAAAGATCTCGCCATTTAATAGTTGAAATAGCTAGATGTAACCGTAAGGTCTCTGCTAACATAGTCTTTTCTCGCACTTCTTTCTTGTGGAACTTTCATCTGGCTCCTTACTTCCCAACATTGACATTCAAAAAATATAAATGTAATGTCAATCGTTATCCTCCGACTTTTTGATTCCTGCTCTTTTATTGTCCTCGCTCCCTAATAAGGTCTTTTTTCCATTTCTCATATTCTTTCATACCTTGTGTTTTAGTGGCTTTATAGCCTAGATTGCGTTTAACTGATTAATATATATATATATATATATATATATATGTGTGTGTGTGTGTGTGTGTAAATTATTTTCAGATGGAGTTTATCTGTAAACAAACAAAACGAAAAAAAGTTAAGAGGAAAAAACAGTCCTATCAGACAAAGCGTGTAGGCTAAGAATAGTGTTTTCCTCTTGTCTTTATATATATATATATATATATATATATATATATATATATATAAAAAAAGAACAAATGGAGTATAATCCCAGTGTCCATTAACTTATAATTTGAAAGAGAACTCAATACAGAGTAGACCTAAATATTATTTATATTAGGCTATTAAAACGAAAATATTTTTAAAAAAAAAAGAACGTTACACAATTGCAATTATGTTTCAACACGACAAATGTATCTCCTCAAAGATGGTCAGCTACTGGCGAGTGAACGATTTTTTTAATAATATATATATATATATATATATATATATATATATATATATATATATATATATATTATCTGATTGAAAAATTAATTCCTATTTTATGTATGTGAGGGCGTCCAGGAGTCCTTACTTAACATCCTATGACTTAATCTTTCGGGAGAATGTCTACTACACCAAACCAAGACTTTGAAGCCACTTGAAGGACAAATACGAGAAGTTAAGTCTTCCATACTACAAAAGTTCCTGGTGAAATCAGTTTGCACGATTTGGGGGCTGTTGGAGAATCTGGTGACCGTATCGAATTTTAAATATAATCTCATACTAAACTCTTTCCTCTCACATCCATTTCTTGTACAAATTATAGTTAATGAATCAATTACATGTATTTCAAAATGGGGAGTTACCTTTCAGTTACTGTATCTCTATCAATCTCTCTCTCTCTCTCTCTCTCTCTCTCTCTATCATATATATATATATATATATATATATATATATATATATATATATATGCATATATGACAGGAATAGGGTAATTTTGAACTTTGATAAAAAAAATGCTTTCAACCATGAGTTTTTAATTTTCCTTCCACATACAATTAAAACAACTTATTACTTACCAAATATTAGGCAAAATGGCGAACATAAACTCGAGTTATAACAGAAAATAACATGTATCCAATACACTGTATGGCACTGTATATATAAATATATATATATATTAAGAAATGGACAAAGTCCGACAATTTATTAAAGACATTTTTATGCTTAATAAATAAATTGTCGGACTTTGTCCATTTCTTAATATATGACGTCATTTGTTTGCATTTGATACGCCAGAGCAGTTATGAATGTACGAGATTCATGGAAGATTGAAGTTTATAAGCAGTAAATTCAACCTTGCCTACCGAACGCTCCTTTGTGGCCGAGTCGGTTAAGGCAAGTCTGCGTAAATGACGGTTCCGTATAGGATGCAGGTTCGAATCCTGTCAAAGGACGAATATTTTCAATGAAAATTTCTCGGACATTCAGGCCGGTAAATGTTATTTAATACTGTTTATTATAAACAGAGCATTTACTTAAATACTTGTATCTATAAAAAAGAACGTTAAACATAAAATGTCTTTATATATATATATATATATATATATATATATATATATATATACACAAAAGCCTATTTCGGTATTCCATATTATCTACAGATTTTTTCGGTGTATCACAGCTCATCGATGCGGATAGACATCAGATTGCTTCAAGCCAGGATTGAAACTCGTTCGATTTGGCACAGTGGATCTAACATGTAACTAGATCTAACTAACTAGTTAGATCCAGTGACAGGACCCAAAGAGTGTGAGTTCAATACCTGGTTAAGGCGGTGGAGAACTTGGAGAGGAGAATTAACAGGAGATAACTGATAATTGACATGGCACGTAGAACTAGAACAGTCTACTCCGGTGAGCGAAATAAACGGTTCAGTTCGACATTCCAACTACTTGAAGAAGGCGAAGGCGTACAATGGCCGAAACGTTGTGATAAATATGGCGAAAAGATGAGGAGAATAGTCCGATTAATGTAAATAGAGAACGTCCCTTCTTACTGATATGGCAGTCCCTGTAAATTGTTATGTATCGCGGAAGATCTTCAAAAACTATCAAAATACAAAGATTTCGAAGTGGAAAATGTAGCATATGAGAAAATCTCTAATTCCAGTTACGGTTGGAGCCCTCGGATTGATTGGAAAATATTCCAGTAGTCTCATTGAAGGGATTCCTGGTAGCCTATGCCTTAAAAAGATAAAAAATGTATTAAACCAATAGTAAGAACAATGTATTCTGGTGTTCAGAAACCCTAAATGAGGTTCTCGAGGGAAATGCACTGACTGGGCAGCTATATCAAAGCATAGAATTACTGGACACTTCCGGTTCGAAGAAGCGTATGAGCAGACCGTGACGAAGGAAATCTATTTGGAGGTTCTGAAGAAACTCTGTCATGAACCTCATGAGCCGTGGCAGAGGTCTACCCTCACTTATCACGAAGAGCTTTATCTTTGTAAAATATGTGATCTTCATGTTTTTTTTTTTTTTTTGTTTTTTTTTTATAAAAATGATCAGAGCAAAATGTCGTGAAGCCATTTCTGACCTTTAGTCTGGGGTTGAAACCCGGATGGAAATGTGTGTACAACAGAAATCAAACAAAATCATAATCGTAATAAATAGAATGTGGCATCTGAAGACAACAGAATTACCTGTTGTTATTTAGTGCTTCGGTTAGGTCCTTGGCTGGGTTTGTTTAGCCGAATGTCAACTTTTATGGGTTATTCAATGCCTAAATCTAAATATTTTGCATGAAACTTTATTTTTTGGAGAGAGAATAATGGTTTTAGTGATACAAGTCTTACTAATTAACCCGTAGCTGGGGGTAGAAGAGGTGGATTCATCCTTTTTCGTAAAGTGAACATAACAAACGAATTCAGGGCTTTGGGAATTATACCAAAAAGAACAACTAGATATGTGCTTCAAATTCTTACTAATTAACCCGTAGCTGAGGGGAAGAGGTGGATTCATCCTTTTTCGTAAAGTGAACACAACAAAGGAATTCGGGGCTTTGGGAATTATACCAAAAAGAACAACTAGATATGTGCTTCTTACTAATTCAAATTTTTCCCTTTTCGTAAAGTGAACCCAAAGCTGAGGGAAGGTGGATTCATCCCTTGAGGGGAAGAGGGATTTCGTAAAGTGAACACAACAAAAGGAATTCAGGGCTTTGGGAATTATACCAAAAAGAACAAATAGATATGTGCTTCAAATTCCTGGCAGCTCTAAAATAAGTGAATTCCAAAAATCATATTCGTGTCTACTTCTTGCATCTTGTGTAGATTACTCTCCAAGCAATGAACACAATTACATTTTTTTCTGATTGCAGGGTACCTCATTTTTTTTCTGATTGCAGGGTACCTCATATATTTGCATAATCAAAGGAAAAAAGTATATAAAAAGTATCACTTAATTATCGAACAGTCTCAACAACTGAGATTTCGTATAGTTCGTTCTCTTGGAGGAATTTGCCAAATTTCTCTCCTTTGAATAACTGGCATTGGCATTGGAATGTACCTCTGAACTCTTACGGGAGAATCTAGACTTCATAATCATGGTAAATGTGAAATAAATAGCTTAAAGGTATTTGGTTATTGCAGAAGTTTGTATAGACGAAGGAGATGCATTCATGTGTGCCTTGTTCCTTTCTCATATATGTGCATGGTTCTGCACAAGAAAAAATCAAAAAAAAAAATCATGTCTCTTGAACTCTTCTCAACATTTTAAACATTTGAAGAATACCGTGACAAATGATCGCAAAGGATAAGAAAATAATGGCGAATAGCAAAGTGAAATGCCTCTGAGATATTATGATAGAAACAGCGACAACTTTGAAAGGGAAATAAACCAAATGTGTCCCGGCTGGAGAAACAGAAGAAAAAAAAAAAAAAGCTTATTATAGAAGTCTCCTGTCCATTTGACAAGACATAAAAACTGAAAGCAAAAAGAAAATCGAAAACTAAACGGATTTAAAGTATGAAATTCTTAAAAACTTCCTAAGGACTTGGAAAGAAATTAATTAAAGTACCAGTGATCATTGGAGCATAGGGATGTTGAAAGAATAACATACGGCAAAATAATGTAGATAGAGAATTGTGATTTGGAAATAAAGACATTGTAAGAAGTTTACCTGCTCGAAAGAAAGAGGATAAATCCCGAAAATATTTGGATATAACAAGAAATGTTCGATAGATGGTCTAAAGTGTTAACCTAAAAATAACATTTTTGACAAGCAATCAAATCATATTCTGTGAATAGCCACATCATCGTCATCATCATCATCGTCATCATCATCATCGTCATCATAATCGTCATCATCATCGCCATCATGATAATAATCATCATAATCGTCATCATCATAATCATCATAATCGTCATCGTCCTAATCATCAACATCATAGTCATCATTATAATCATCATCATCGTCGTCGTTGTCCTCATCATAATCATCATCATCATCATCATCGCCGTCATCATCATCATTATCCTATTAGAATTATGCTTGTCCATCTCTTCGTTAGTTAGCACGACTATTATGTCCTGTCTTTACCTACTAAATAATGGACTATTCCGTTTTGACTGAATAAAAATACAAGTCATAAGACGGAAAGCAACAAGCGATGATAAAAGTGCTTGAAATGGAAAATGTTGCCAATTTAAAATCTTGTCATTTGTATCCCCTTACTTCTTAAAATAACGGACAGCATTGATACTTATAATTGTTACTACAATATTTTGTTAACATTGATAAACTCAGATATATAAATATATGACAGGGGAATAATTTATTGTCATACAGATTGTTCCAGAATAAATGTAACCCAAGAATATGAACGCCATTTATTTTTTGTTTACAAACTATATACAAAACGTATATTTCTGAAAATTAGAAAAGTTTTTAAATCTTCTGCTACAAATAACATGGCACTAGATCTACTGGCAAAGATTTTATCGTCATTTATAGAATATGTTCCAGATGTGCTCCGTTCTGCCGAAGAAACACTTGAATTCTACGGGTGAAGTTGTCGATGACTTCGATGCACTCATCTTTTGGTATAGCTCTGATTTCATGAGTGATTGCTGCATTCAGCTCTGATATGGTGCGGGGTTGTTCCTGTAGGCTCGCTCCTTCAGATACCCGCACAGATAAAAATCTGGAGGGTTGAGACCAGAGGAATGCGGAGGCCAATCCGTTTCGCGTTTACCGATGATGAGCCGGTTGGGAAACTTCTGTTCCTGCTGTTCCAAAGAGACTGTACGAGGGGTAGCCCAATCTTGCTGGTACCACTGGTGCCCCCCTCTAGAACCTGACTACACCTTTCCAGGGCTCATGAGCCCCAGTCCATGCCAGAATTTGTTCAGAACCTCCAAACAGAGTTACTTCGTGACGGTCAGCGGCTACTCTTGCGCTTCTTCGAAACGGAAGGGTTCAATAATGCTATGCTTTGATATAGCTACCCAATCAGAGCATTTCCATGAATGGAGGATTCTTTCTAGAACCTCATTTGGGGTTTCTGAACCCCAGAATACATTTTTCTTACTATTCACATGGCCTGAGAATAGAAAATGCACGTCATCTGTAAACCGTAGACTATCGAGAAAGTCAGGCTGCTCTGATAACCAGTTGCATATTTCTACTCTCTTTTACTCACCAGCAGCGGTCATTTTTTGTTTTAATTGTATTATATAAGGATAAAGATGAAGCTCTTTAATCAGAATACGTTGAACAGCGAATTTTGTCAGGTCAAGGGCCTGGCACCTTATACGGACGAATTTTGTCAGGTCAAGAATTGGCACCCCTTATAGACGGACGGAATTTTGGTGAAGCCAAATAACAGAACCTTCTACGGACCCCTGCTTACTGAAATCTGACAGCTGCCATGTTTCCAAGAGACTTTGAAGTAGGTTTTTCTGCCAACTCTGACCACTGGAGACTTTTTGTGAAGCCAAGGCCTAGCACCATCTACGGACGAATTTCTTCGACCCCTGCTTACTAAATCTCGGACTACTGGAGATTTTTTTGACCACTGGACGGTGAAGCCAAAGGCCCTGTCACCTTTCCACGGACGAATTTTTCGGACCCCTGCTTACTTAATCTCGGACAGCCGATGTTACCAAGAGACTTTGAAGCAGGTTTTCCCACTGAGACTTTTTTTGCTCGGCCAAGGCCCTGGGTACCTTGTCACCTGAATCTCGGACAGCTGCCATGTTTCCAGGAGACTTTGAAGTAGGTTTTCTGCCAACTTTGACCACTGGAGACTTTTTTGGTGAAGCCAAGGCCCTGGCACCTTCTACGGACGAATTTCTTCGGACCCCTGCTTACTGAATCTCGGACAGCTGCCATGTTTCCAGGAGACTTTGAAGTAGGTTTTCTGCCAACTTTGACCACTGGAGACTTTTTTGGTGAAGCCAAGGCCCTTCTACGGACCTTTCTTCGGACCCCTGCTTTGAATCGACAGCTGCTTTCTTCGGTTTTCTCCTGTATCGAGACTGAATCTAGGACAATTTCTTTGCTGCTTACTGAATCTTGGATCTTTTCCAGGAGACTTTAAAGTTTTCTAGGAACCTTCTACTGGAGACTTTTTTGGTCAACCCTGACTACTGGACGATTTTCTCA
The DNA here is from genome assembly GCA_903632075.3 of Acanthosepion pharaonis. Lineage (NCBI taxonomy): Eukaryota > Metazoa > Mollusca > Cephalopoda > Sepiida > Sepiidae > Acanthosepion > Acanthosepion pharaonis. The sequence continues at coordinate 226,753 of CAHIKZ030001571.1, read as the reverse complement.
TGTTCTTGATTGTCCCTGTATCCTCAAACTTCTTGATCCACCGGTAAATGTCAGGTGTGTTAGGATTTTTATCTTTGTCATACTTTTTGTGAAATTTGGCGATGGCATCTTTATAGGAATTTCCCTCCAATTTTCTCTAGCACAAAGAACATTTTCTTCTGTAAAACACCGTAGTTGGTGTTCTGGCTTTGCTATCTTCCCAGTTTTCTAAATCTGAAATATAAAAACAAGATATTAAAAATCAACAAAAATTACATTAGTTTATTTCGGTTACATCTGTACTGAGACACTCTGTAGAACTCGATATGAGCTTATTCAATCATAAAGATTTATTTCTTCATCAGAAAATTAAAATAGGAAGGCAGTGAAATTTTCCTGGGTCCCTATTATTATTATTATATTATTATTATTGTTATTATTGCTTTTGTTGTTGTTATTATTATTATTATTATTATTGTGGCCTTGTTCATAGTTGTTGTTATTGAGAATTGTCTTTTTTTTAATTCTTCCATTATTCTTAGTTCTTTTTTTTTTACCTGTGGATGAGATTATTTGACTTGTATTTTCTACAAGAATGCTGCATATTGAGTTTGGCAGTTTTCTGTGAGAGCTTAAATGAGTCCTAATTAAATCTATGGCCAAAGAGGTATAACGTGACTACCTCCCATGGTGCTGACCGTGTTTGGAAAATAAAATCATTTTCATCACCCTAGGAACATATATGAAACAATCTAAACATTCAATTATAAAAAAAAAAAAAGAATAGTCGAAATCACACTGATATCTTCTACATTCGGCCAGTTTTTAGACACTTTATGTACAGAAAATAGATCACTGATATGAACACAAGAAAAATTGAATAAAAAGCTTGATCGCAGTACCTTTTTAGTAATCTTTCATATAACCTTTATAAAAGAGGGGTTGCTGCTCAAATACAGAATTAGATATAACTAGTAAATTCGTTACGCTGGACTCCAAAGAAAGAGTCGGTCAAGGATGAATTGCATATTTAAGTGAAACTTCTCTCGTCATAGATCTCTTGAAATCTTTCATATCTACAGCTTCGTATCGTCCATATACAGAGTGAGTCAAAATTATCTTAACACTAGTATGATAGGTTGAGTCAAAATGTCAGATCAGGGGACCGTGGTAGCCATGCCAACGGTCCGCTGCGGCTTATCCAACGATTTGGGAAACTGTGATAGAAACAGTACGGACAAAATGAGGCGGTACACCATTCTGTTGGGAATACACTACTCGTCTGATTTGTAGGGATGTGTTATCAATGAAAAACTCTTAATGTATTTGTAAGTGTCATTTGCAATCAAAAGGGAGTTGTTTTGAAATATTGGTCAATTACACCCGGTGAATTCTGTTTATGGGATTGCGTGTTTAGCAAAAAAATTAGGGACATCGAAGAACTTATGACAGAATGAAGGTATAACATCAGTTACCTTTCCCACTGTCTATATTTCTTTTTGAGGTAATTTCATGAGACATTATTTTAAATTATTCTGACTATTGTCCTCATCTTTGTCTAGCCATATTTATTACAACCTGATTTTCGGCCGTTGTACGCTTTGATATTTTCAGGTGGTTGGAATGTCGAACTGAACCCTTTATTTCGCTCACTGGAGTTGACTGTTTCTAGTTCCAAGAATGCCATGCTTGATGGATGTCAGTTATCAGTTACCTCCTGTTAATTTCCCCTCTCCCCCTCTCCACTGCCTTAACTGGGTATTGAACTCACACTCTTTGGGTCCTTTCACTGGATCTAACTAACGCCTTTATCCACTGTGCCATGAGTCCTTTTCCTGAAGAAAATTAACGGTACAACAGGCCGAAACGTTGTAATTAAATCTGGCAATGGATGAGACAATAGTTTTTGTAATTTAAATAATTGGCTTCAAACATTCCCCGTAAAAATGTCAGGGCACTTCTTTGTACTGTTCATCGCTGGTTTTTGAGATTCATACTGGTATCTTGGGACTCTTTAGTAAACTCTGGATAAATGATTCATCTCATACTAGTGTTAACATAATCTTGACTCTTAAAAACATATGGGTATATATATATATTTACGAGAATATTGAAAAACACATAATTTGGAGGCGATCCTGTTTCATGTATAGGCCCAATCGTCAGACCACCGTTGCGCTTGCATAAACAACCTGTCTCTAAAAGTGTTCCCAACATCAAATCTCCCTTTTTTTTATATTTACATACTCATATCTCTGATATTGAGCAATTTATCCCATAAATATAGTATTTTCTTAAAAAGAGTTTTAAATCAGAGAAAAATGAAAAAAGATTTAACCATTTTTATACAAACCATCCACTTTGGTTCAGCTACGAAATTTATTAACAGAATATTGACTGACACATTTTAAAAATAAATATGGCGATTAAAAATGAAAGAGAATATATATATATATATATATATATATATATATATATATATATATATATATTATAATATTTTTTTGTGAAAAATATCATTCCTTCTTACATAAGATTTCTCATGTTTTTAAAAATTTGTCGAAAATATAAGATCTACTTTATATTACCTTTTTGTCTTAAAAATAAAAATAAAATATAAGTGAACTCCGGATTATTTACCTGATTTTTCAAATATTTTCTGCATATAATTGCGCACACACACACATGACACACACACACACACACACACACACACACACACACATACATATATATATATATATATATATATATCAAAACATATATAATTATATAACATCACGATTGGTTTTCCAAAAATGTTAACAAAAAGACAAATATATATATTAAAACTTTAAAAAAATTATAGATGTTAGAAACATGCTTAGATAATAATTTTTGAATAAATATTATTTGCTTTGTATAGATATTGACCATTTTTTAAAATAGTGTTTTGGTTTTCAAATTTTATTCCATTCATGCTATATATGCAACACTATATTATTATATATATATATATATATATATATATATATATATATATATATATATAAAATTGAAGATAGATAGATTCAGAAAAAGAGACTCTGACTGAGGCTAAATCGGTTGAATTTTTAGGATCGGCTTGAAACAAATAGATAGATTTCACTGATAAGATCCTGTGATACAATGCTTTTTTTTTCTAATAGATTTTACCATACTTAGCCGAAAAATTACGTCCTCTGTGATTTTCATCAAAGCAAAGGATATATTGTGCTGCACGTGTTTAAATACATGATTCCCATTTAGGCTCTTTTTCAGTTAATTTTATCAAAAGCTTTATATCCTTTTAGTGTGTTTGAAACACGTTTTTTTGTTAATAGATTTCAGTTTTTGAATTGATAAAGACCCTTCTGCTTTAAATTTAAAATTTTGACTATACATATTTATTTTTCATTTTTTTCATGTAATGTCTCCTGTTTCAAATCTAACTGCCTATGTGTGTGCAAGAGAGAGAGACGCAATTGATTTTTTTCTAAAAATTTCTGCAAAAAAGAGAGGGGAGGAAAAAAGGAAACTGACTGATCCTTCTTTGTAATGGAATACGTTTCTTCTGAATTTCCTTGATTTTTTCCGGTTTTTTATCTATTTATCATCTTTAAATATGTTACTCTCTCTCAATTAAATATATATATGTTTATATATATTCTTAAAGGGTATATATATTCTTTATATATATATATATATATATCTATATATATATATATATATATATATATATTATATTATGCCTCTAATTTCATTCCAGCACTATTTTTTAAAAATAACAAAAAATATTAAAGAAAATTTGGATCATTTTGATTTTCGTTTCTTTCCTATTTGCTATATATTTTTATATATATATATATATATATATATATATATATATATAATTCAATTTCTCTAAATTAATAATTTCATCATCGAAAGTAAGTTGATTGTTTAGATAAAATATTTTGGATACACGCCATAAATCCACTGAGAGGTGACCCCATTGGCAATACAAATTTGTTTTTTTGTAAAAATTGATATCGAATGTGAAAAAGCATTGATTGGTAATGAGTCGACATATTTTTATTATTTTAGTTATAGGATGTCTCTAGGCGACCTTTCGTTACAGGAATATGCAGCTCCAACCACAAACTAGAAAAATAAGTCTATCACATAAAATAAATGTCAGGCAACATTGTTGAAAACAGGGAAATAAATATGACCGATAAACTCATGGCCAGTCTAGATATAAAATCACTTTAAACTAATATCCCTTCATTTTTTTGTTAAATTTCTTTAAAAAGCATCTGATATAATCAAATATATATATATATATATATATATATATATATATATACATATTTATACTATATATACACAAACACACACACACACACACACACACATATATATATATATATATATATATATATATATATATATATAATATTGATATATTAGCTTTTAGTTATAAGTTAAAAAATTTATATCTAGACTAGCCATGAGTTTATCAGTCATATTTAGTTATTCCAAAACAATTATCAGTCATATTTACTTTTCCCCAAAAAATCGCATTGGAAGGAGGATGGAACAGAGCTTGGTACTTTAATTCAATTTAATTCAAATAATTATATTGAAAGTTTTCAATCTTGTTTTGAAACATGAGAACTCTTATGTAGGATGGAATCATATTTTAAATAAATAATTATATATATATATATATATATATATATATATATATATATATATATATAGGGATTAAAGAGAAGTCGCAATATCTAGCAAAGTAGAGAAATTTTCCACTAGTCCAAGAATAATTTGGATTCCTACCATATTCAAAAGTCAATGGTTCAACATAAGAAAGCATAAGAAAAAAAAATTCTTGGAAATGACCATTGTTCGCCTGAAGGAGGTCACAAGAACCGAAACCCATGTAGCAAAAAATATGGAAAATAAAGTAAAGTATTAAAAAAATATCCAGATTATAACCAAAAACGTTTGCAACCTGTCTTTTGTTTTGAAAATATACACTTTTCTCTCGTTGGAACAAAACACAATATTTTATACAATTGGTCTTGAATTGGAATTTTAGCCGTTGCCTACCATACGGGATCGAATACCTCCATTAAATTTGGCCTTGTGCCACATCTGACCACGTAGGGCGGTTGGTAGATATCCTGTAGTTGAAGATTCATTGTGGAATTCACTTGACTCATTCTAGCAGCTGATTAATTCTTCTACGCGCTGCTGGCGAATCTTATATGTGTTGTTCTTGTCCTAAGTATTATCGTTCATTACCAACCTTCATTTGATTATTCTATTCAGTAACCTTCCCTAGGTTACAACACTATGCATAAAAAGCTTGAGAACACTAATAGTTTGCAAAAATACAAAATAAAGAGCAATAAATTCTGTAATGTGCATGACTTTACCAAAAATGTATCTGTTTCTCAAATAATAGGCTACGTAGATAAGTAAGAGGAGGCGCGGTGGAGTAATGGACAGCGACTAGGATTGAGGAATCGGAGATCCGAGTTCGAATTCTAGTCGAATCCATTCACTTACGTGCTAATCCTCTTCTCCCACTAAATAGCAGTACAGATCGGGTTCTATAGCCCTAGATAGCAACTGGTCTACCGTAGAAAGAAATAGCAACCTACTGCGGGAAAGAAAATCTGCCTCGTCAGTCATGTATCTAAAGGTACATGATCGACTAAGAGTGTATCACGTATGGCACATGACTGACAAGCCGATACCTGAGTTTGAATATAAGCGCAAAACAAGATTGCCGATGAGGTTTCATCACTTTACAGTTGAAATGGCTAGATATAGCTGTAAGTTCTACGATTTCTTGCTTGTGGAACTCTCTTCTGGCTTCTTACTTTCCAGCCAAATTTGATCTTGAAAGATTAAGTGCAATGTCAATTGTTATTTATTGTCTTTTTAATTTGTCTACTTTCGTTGTTGTTTCTCCTTAATAGTATTTTTCTCATATTCTCTAACAATTAGAATGTATTGCTTTAGTGTAAGGAATACTGTGGTATGTTTGGGTCAGTAATCATGGCTAGCTAAGACAGGCTGAAGACCAGCCTTCCCTTATCTCCACTTTTGGCCTTATGCTATATTTTTGTATTATTCAAAATTGCCTCGACTTCCAGAATGTAAATATAATACTAGATTGTCAGATAGGTCTCATAATTTCATTGCTGACATTTCTAGATGTAACTGTAAGTTTCTTTTCTCGCTTCTGGAATTCTCTATCGGCTCCTAGATTTCCAGCCAATTTCAATGCAACGCCAAACCTCGTGGAATCTGGTGCTTTTATTTTCTGCGCTGTTTCTTTTACTCTCGGTGACCAGTTGGGTGGGGGGTAGTGGCTTTTACACCATAGTGGCTTGTGGGTGGAATGATTAAAAAAGAAATCAAATACGCATCACTGAAGGATGGATTTTAAATTAAAGCGCAATCCAATATTGGCGACAGGGTTTCATCACTTTACAGATGAAATGGCTAGACATAACAATGTAACCTGTAATTTCTATGCTAACACTTTCTTCTCTCGCACTTCTTGCTTGTGGAACTCTCTTCTGGCTTCTTGCTTTCCAGTCAACTTTGATCTTCAAACATTTAAATGCAATGTCAGTTGTTATCTATTGTCGTCTTAATTTGTGTTCTTTTGTTGTTGTTTCTCCTTAACAGCATTTTTCTCATATTCTCTAACAATCAGAATGTGTTGTTTTAATGTAAGGAGTACTATGGTATGTTTGGGTCATTAATCGTGGCTAGCTAAGTTTAAGATAAGACAGGCAGAAGACCAGTCTTCCTTTATCCTTATCCCCACTTTTGGCTTTATCCTATCTTTTTTTTTATTATAACAAAAAAATATTGCGAGGAATCGGAGAGCCGAGTTCGAATATTAGTCGAATCCATCACATTCACTTATTTGTTAATCCTCTTCTCCGCCCCAGCTTTGAGTAAATAGCAGGACAGATCGGGTTCTATAGACATGGATGGCAACCTCCTGCGGAAAAAAATCTGCCTCGTCAGTCACCTATCGAAAGTTATATGGCGCATAACTGAAATAAGCAAGCTAGTTCTAGCATTTATAGAATAAGCACAATACATTTTATTATCTATAAACTATATCTCTAAAAAAAATCTTTATACTGAAAGTAGAACATTGCGGACAAAATATCTGTAGTTAAAGCCATAAAATTGCGAACAAAATATTTGGATTTTGAGTGGCCCATGAAAGTTGTCGTGCCGTTGAAGGAAACCAGCACACTAATAGTTTCGACATTAATGACCTCTGGTGGTTGATATGCAGGTTACATAAATAAATAGCCAACCACTCCAGATACGAATATGCAATGCGATAAGTCTGATCTGGTATCTCGTCTGGAGTCACTTTCTCACAGACATGCCGTTGCTTCCTTCTGTCTTTTCACGACAACTGTTCCGACGAGGTACTTTCACTGGTACCCCAACTGCATGAATTTAAGCGAGCTACTAGACTGGCATCTTTGTCCCACCCTTTCACTGTCGAAACGGTTAAATGTAACCGCCTCTTCTACTCAAACAGCTTCTTCTCTCGTACTTCTCAACAGTGGAGCTCCCGTCTTCTTGCTTGTTTCCCTGATCACTATAATCTTCAATTATTGAAGTGTAATGTCCATCGACAACTTCTGATACCTTGATCTTGTTCACGTCCTTCTCTGTATCCTTTCTACAAAAACACTTCTTTACTCTTGCTCTCAATCCTCTGAAACCCCTTGCGTGCTAGTGACACTCACGACTTGCTTGGGGTGAATTTCTTAAAAGAAAAAAAAAGCAACCCACTGACTAGCCGACATTAAGCACTCTTCCCTTAGAAATATGACGAATTTTAAACAATATTTTAAATATATTCCTGCGTGGAACAGTGATAAACCTTAACTTTTCGTAATAGGAATTTTAATCAAATTTCATATTTTCTTTAAATTTTAACTGTTATTTTTTTTTAATTAATTAAATAAATCAGCTTCTGTTCCGAATGAAAGTCGAGATATGCTTTCGCGTAACATTATTGAACGATTTTTTTTAATGTTTCGTTCGCAGCCGGGAAATAACAGTTTCAATATGGACGCTGCCCTTCATTACGTGAAGTTCAAACTGAATCGAAGCGATATCTCATTTGGAAGCAGAATTCTATTTGCCGGAACATAAAACAGATTTTCTATTTTCTTTATTTTAGTTTATTTATCTATATACTTATTTATTTTATTCAATCGAAATAGTTGGGGCTTCGCTTCGACAAGTGAAACGAGAAGTAGAGCTCTGAGATCTCGGGGGCAACCATAAAAGCTATTTCACGCCAAGATGGAATTGGCTAACAAGAAAACTGACAGTTTGAAAATTATATAGGGTTACTCATTAAACAGACTGTCTTTTAGCACAAGGGCCTAAAATAGGGGATTTGTCAATATGAAAAAAAGACATTTAATTACATCACCATGCTAGTAGATAGATTCGTCTATCGCCCGGTTTAAACTCCTCACCGGTTTTTTTGAGCAGACGTAGTGGTTTATACTTTGTTTCTTGTTTAGGATTGGGTTTCTGGTTTTTTGTAAAGCCTACATCGACACAATATGTCTAATATCTCCGCTTAAACATTGAAGTGTTATTTACTATTTTTTGTTTTTGTTTTCCAAAATAGAATATATAAATTCATCTATCACTCGGTTCAAACTCCTCCCGAGTTTTTTTTTTTTTACAGAAATTGTGGTTCATACATTGTTTATTGCTTAGCACTGATTTTCTAACTATTTTTAAAGTCTACTTCAACATTATACTTCTAATGTCTTCACCTAAATATTGAAATATTACTGATTATTTATTTATTTTTTCCCTAAATATGAATAGATAGGTTCCTCCATTGTCCGGTTCAAACTCCTTATCGTCTTTTTGTGTCATGTTTAGGATTGGGTTTCTGGATCTTTTTGTCTTCTTCAACCTTATACTTCTGAGGTTTCCGCCTAAAAACTGAAAATTTATTGATTATTTATTTGTTATTTTTTCCTAAATAGGCAGAGATAGGTTCATCCATCGTCCTGTTCATACTCCTCCTCTGAATTTTGAACAGAAGTAGTGGTTTATACATTGTTTTTTGTTTAGGATTAAACTTCTGTATTGTTACTAAAGTCTACTTCAGCTTTCTAATGTCCTCGCGTAAACACTGAAATTTTATTTACTATTTATTTGTTTTGATTTTTTTTCCTGAATAGGAATAGATAGGTCCAAAGGTTAACTCCCATCGCTGCTCTTTTGAACACAAGTAAGGCTCATACATTTCTTGTTCGGGATTTGGTTTCCGGTTTTTCCTGAAGTCTACAACTCTATACTTCTAATGTTTCCGCTTAAAACGTTTAATTTTTATTTACTATTGAATTACATTTTTCTTTTCTCAATCATCTGTTTCACACTCCTCTTCGTTCTTTTGAACAGGATTAGAGGTTTATCCCTTGTTTCCTTTTAGCATTGGGTTTCTAGTTCCTTCTAAACTCTACTTCAATTCAATAATTCTTATGTCTCCTACTAAAACTCTGAACTTTTATTTAGTATTTATTTACTTTTCTTTCCTCAATTGGAGTAGATTTGTTCACCTATCGCCCGTTTCAAACTCCTCTCCTTTCTTTTGACCTGGAGTAGAGGTCTATCCCTTATTTCCTTTTAGGATTAGGTTTCCTGTTTCTTCTAAAGTCTACTTCAATTCTATACTTCTAATGTCTCTGTCTAAAACTCTGAAATTTTATTTACTATTGAATTACTTTTTCTTTTCTCAATAGGAATTTATAGGTCCTGTTTGCCTGTTATCCGGTTCACACTCCTCCCTGGTTTTTTGAACACAAGCAGAGGTTTATCCCTTTTTTAGTATTGGGTTTCTGGTTCCTTCTAAAGTCTACTTCAACTCTATACTTCTGTTTCCTCCTAAAAGTCTGCAATTTTATTTACTATTGAATTATCGTCTAAAAACTGAATTAAAAAAAAAAAAAAATATTTGTTTTTTTTTCCTTAAAAGGAGTAGATAGCTCCAACTGATCTCCAGTTGACCCGGTTTCCCACTTTTTTGAACAGCAGTTGTGATTTAGACCTTGTTCCTTGTTTAGGACTGGATCTCCGGTCTTTTCTTTCTCCTTCGCTTCCAATAGACTCTTACGTCTTAATGACATTATAGTCTTGCTTGGCTGAACTGATAAAAAAAAAAAAAACATCTTTATTTTAGTGACTTAGTATGGTACCACTCCATGAGCTACTAACTGAGGAAAAATCTAAGCAGTACTTATTTTCGAATTTTAGTATTAAATCTTGCACAGCACTACGATATTTGGTGATCATAAATGGTTACTCATCTAAGTACTGACCAGTTTCGACCCTCCTTAACTTATTCATATTAGTCTCTTTTAACCTACATGCAAGGGGTGTAAGTGTGATTGCCTAGATAGAGAAATAAACTAGCCTAGTTCAAATACCCGTCAAGTTCGGTGTATTGTCGCAAATGCTCTTGGGCAGGGTATCCCCTTTCAGCTATGTTTCCTTTTTGTTTCCATTTTCTCTAAAACTTCGACATTACACACATATTCGCTCCATGGTATCCTCAGCATCCTTCTGTAGAAATTTGATCTGTCTCTTCCTGATGTTAAGTATAAGTTTCCTTTTTGTTTCCATTTTCTCTAAAACTCCATCGTTGCTCCCATATTCGGCCCATGGTATCCTCAGCATCCTTCTGTAGAAATTCCAACTGTCTCTTCCTGATGTTAAGTATAAGTTTCCTTTTTGTTTCCATTTCTTCGTCGTTGCTTACATATTCGGTCCATGGTATCCTCAGCATCCTTCTGTAGAAATTTCAACTTCCTGATTTTAAGTATAAGTTCCTTTTTGTTCCAATTTTCTTTAAAACCTCGTTATTGCTCACATTTCCAGATTATGGTATCCTCAGCATCTTTCTGTAGTAATACATTTCTGTTGCATCGAGTCTCTTGTTCATCTTTGAGGAAACAGAAAATTTTAACGCACCAAGGTAAGAGGACATGAAAACACGTAAAATAAGTCCTCTTTTCTTTGAAACTGAACGAAAAATGATCCTGCAATGAACGACTTGGCTTTTGGAATAAAATGATCAGAAATCCCAATAAGAACTTCGAATTTCAGCGTCATCTATGGATCCTCTGTCAGAACACTTAACAGATATTTAAATTTCCGCACCTGCTTGATTTTAGTGACCCCGTCCTGTAAATTTCATTTTGGGCTCATCCTTTTGCTGATAAGTATGCATTGTCTTCTTGTAGTTTATGCTTAGTCCTTTCTTCTCGCTTTCCTTCGCTACCCTCTGAGAGAGGTTTTGTAGTTTCCTTTCCTTGTCTCCTATCAGTACTGTGTCATTTGCATATCTTATATTGTTAAGATTGTGGCCGCCAATGATGATGGCTGGTAGGATTTTTCTTTCATAATTCATTTCTGCTCCGAAACGTTGACCTAACGTAAAATAATTTTTTTGTATATTATTGAAAATGGACTAAATCTGACAAATTTTTTTTTTCTTACCATATTCAAAAACATGTCGAAGATGTGTACGATAAGCAGTCATTTGGACATTGTTACCTGCAATGTCCTCTGTGGCACGTTAGGCTATATAACGCTTTCTTTATAGGATACAGGTTCGATTCCTGTCGGAGAATACATATTGTGTACGAAATCTCTTTAAAATTCAGGCTGGTAAACGTAAATAATACTAAAACAGAGCATTTACTTATATTTAATTCAATTTGACAGAGTAATTCTATGGATAAGTCAAATTGGTATAAAAATGACAATTGGAAAAAATTTTATTTTTTGCCTACGCGTTTCGTCTTCCGATTTCATCAAGGCAAACAATGAAAGCAAAATGTTTTGTTGTCATAGTTACATTAAATCCAAAATTGTAAAAATGGAGACGTTCCTGCGTAAGCCTCTTTTTGGATATTGGTAATTTCCTTTATACTAAGAGCTTTTTTTTCATGTCGAACTTACAGTTCAATTTCCCAGAATAATTCTGTAGATAAGACGAATTGGTATAAAAATAACAATAGGAAAAAAATCTTAGTTTTTGCCGACGCGTTTCGTCTTCCGACTTTATCAAGGCAATAAATGAAAGCGTTTTGCCGTTAATAATAATAAAAAAAAAACCTAGACGACATTCTATAGGAGTCTTTATGAACGTTGTTTTTCAGCCTTGCATTTTTTCAAATTAGGAAAGTCTTTGTTGAATTTCTTCTCCTTCCAATGCATGTTGTTCATTCGATTAATAATGTCTGAGCAAAAGCTGTCAACAAAGCATTTCTCCTCAACAATTTTCGAAGATCGATTGTCATTAATTTTTTCTTCATTTGCAGACAATTTTTTTTGTATCTTCTGTGCTTCTGTACAAAACAACTTTCACCTGTTATAAACGTTTTTTTCACTTCACTTCATTATAATTTTTCATCATATAGATTAGAGGCACTAAAGAAAAATCTTCTTTATTTTAACTTTACAAACATTTTTTGAGGTTCATTTTTTTTTTTTAAACCCAGGCAACGCCAGGTAATGCTTTAGTTTTTCTTATAAACTGGTTCGATTTTCTGAATTATTCTTCTATTCTTGGTACTTTCTTACTCTTTTTCTTTTCTTTCTTTCTTCTTTCTTTTTTTCTTTCTTTTTCAAGAGGGTAATTTGTCCCAGTGGTTCAAGGGCGAATATGTGTATTTATTTAAGCCATGGCGGTATGGTCGAAGAGGCAGGACCAGACTGAACGCAACCAACCCCCGAAGATCCACAATGGCGGAATAAGGAAAGATCTACACGATCCCAACGGCCAAACCGGTGGAAGAGGAGAGCGTAAATCGAGCTGGCGTAACTCAGGGGGATCTTGACAGACCATGCATCCGCCAGCCCGATACAACCAGGATTCCCAGATCTCGCCTCTCTTAATCCCCTTTGAATCGCGAGGAAGACGCTTCTGGCCAAGTGTGTGGGCTTCTCTGTTGGGCAACTCTGCCACTCTCTCCACCAAAATCAAATTCACGCGAATGGCCTCGTCAAAACTCTCTTTGGTTCACAGCCATCTCCGCCACCGCCAGTAGGAGAGAGAGAGAGAGAGAGAGAGAGAGAGAGAGAAATGGAATAGAGAGAAAGGATAAGGATTCCAATGCTCAAATGTGGGTGCGGATGAGAAGAAAGCTTTTTTCTACCTTCGTCGTCTTCTGTTTTCCTCTTTCTTTCATCGCATTGATCTTCCTTTCTTTCTTTCTTTCTTTCTGTCATCGCCTTGTTCATTCTTTCACTCTTTCTTTTTCCTTTTATCGACTCATTCTTTCTTTCTATCTTTCTTTTCTTTTCTTTTTCTTAGTCTTCAATTAGGACGCTCTTGATTGCCACACCGAAAATTATGCCAGTCTCTGTTTAAGAAAATTATAATCCCTCCCTCCGTGTCTTTTTTCTCTTATTCCTTCGTTCTTTTATCCGTTCTTTTTTCTTTTTCTTTTTTTCGACTTCTTCCTCCTTTTTCATCCTTTCTTTCTTTTTTCTTTCTTCTTTCTATCCTTTTTCTTACATAGACTTGTTCGTTTTTACTTTTTTCTTTCTTTTCTTTTTCAATTAGTCTTTGTCATCTGACTAATATTCCTCTATAACACCTGGAGTGTTCCTCAAGCGCATAGTCCGACAGAAGAAAATGTTAGTATAGAACTTTTGCTTACATCTAGCAATTTCAGCAATGGCATTATCAGACCTAACTGCCAATCTAGTACTACGCTTAAATACCTAAAAAAAGAGAGCTCATCGGAACAATTGCCGCAAAATTATTCATAGAAAACGCATTCGGACGCTACATTACTGCGGTGGGTGAGAGACTGAAACTGAGATGCCAGGTCAGGGCCGATAGCATTGCAGATTCTTTTTTGGATTTTATCAAGAATCTTTAAATACATTTTAACATTTTTGCCCGTAAATAAATAAAATGGACCCAACAGGAATTTGAACTCGGCTCCCTTATTAACATTTCTGTGTCATTATCCATTACACCACCGGCACATCTAAGCTTAGAGCACCTGTTATTCCGAAGCGGTCACCCATCTAGGTCTGGCCGGGCTAAACGTTGCTTAACTTCGGTGATCATAAGGGAATCAGTGTTTCAACGTGATGTGGCCGGAAGCCGGTTATTAATTAGAATTTTTTTTTAATAAACCGAGCGAACATTTTAAAACTTGTTAATTAACGTTAGTTTTATGTCCTTAAGTTTTTAAGGGATTGTTTGAGGAAGGTTTTTGGTTTTCTAATCAACTTGTCGACCTCTCTGCCTTCAAGCAGAGAGGAATCCAGATGAGGATACGCTTAAGTGCAGAATCTCGTCTGAGGAGGTAGACAGCTAGCCGACCCCGTGTATACGCGGTCTACAGGCAATTTTTGTCCGAGCCTACGGACAACCAGATGTAAAACACAGACCTTGTGCCACATAACGTCTTGTTGGGAGGGTCTCGAGTAAATACCGAGGAATGTTTTTTTTGTTTATAATCGACGGTTTATATCAAAGTGGACATTCACTATTATAACTGAAATGGCAGAACATTTTACTAGTAAACTTTTTGTAAAGTGAAGTGGTTAATATATTTTTCTTGGGTAAAACTGTGGTTTTATGCCAATATATGATAAACAGATACCTGGTCATTAAGTGGAGGATCAGTTTTATTTTATAATAAGTCATAAACAGATCCCTCACTTTTTAGCATAACTGATTCCATACCTTTCTCTTAAAAATACCTGTAGATAGGATTGCATGATTGAGCTATGCTACTGTTTTTTTTTTAATAATTTCACACCAAGCGAGGAGTTAATTGCAAGAAGACACAAAAGGATTGCCGGATGTGAAAGTGAATGAGGAGAGTTTATTTACTTTATTTTGGTTCGGTTTGATTTTTTATTTTATTTTACTATTAAAATCTATTGCTGGAAATGTTTGCTATAAAAACGTATTTTTATACATTCATAGTGTTTGACGCAAGTTTGGGAGTTCACTATTTGCCCATAGCTGGGACCCTAACAGGTGCTACCACCCCGGGTCAGAGTGAACCTGGGGACAGCAGCAATTAAGAGGTGGTCCCAATCTTCTTAAAACCTCCCTGCTGCCGGTTGTAGTTTATTGTCATACCCTGGTCGTTTTGAAAGACAATAAAAAAAACAGGTTGCAGGAGGACAGATGATGGGGATATCAGCAATAAATATTTATATGATGCATCCTTGTGCAAATTAATTGAAACAACTACTTTAGATTCCTTTCTTTCACCATATGGGGAGTTTTAGACCCAATGGAGTGACAGGGTGAAATCGATTTCTATTTGTTCCTCAGATTAGGTCATTTGCAGTGGTATGCAGTAATATGAAGCTATTTTCGGTGTGCATGATGAAATTTGTTTGGCCTTGAAAAATATTACGTCATCCGTGATTGCATCAGATTTATCACGCCCAGACACTATTGTCTCAACTGTCGATTAGTTGTCCTACGGCCATTGTCTGCGATGGACGTTACTCCAAGGAAGCGTACAAAAATTGTAACGCTGCACGAACACACTGGCAAGCCTTACCAGTGAGCAAATCAAAGTACTATAGACTGACCCGGAAACTCTCCTGATTTAAATCAAATCGAGAATCTGTGGTCAATCTGCAAAGAACGACTTCGTGGAATGGACATACGAAGTACTAACATGTGCACTGGGTCATGTTTCATTGGAAAAATACGAAAAAAAGTAAATAATAACGGAATTATTGGTTTTTTTTCAATTAATTTGCAAGTTTGGAATAATAATAATACAACAAAAAATGTACGTAAACAAAATGTATTGAAACAAGGAAAAGGTATATATTTATATTTACAGTTAGTTTTGGTATATTCTTGGGAAGACTATTCATTGTTGAATGGGTTGATCTTATTGCAGTCGGGCAGAGTATCTGATTGGATCTCTTCTTAATGAATTGGTTATTCTTCCCGGTACCAACCCATATTTATATGGTCGGTACTCCACTATGTAAATTAGGTGGATCGTACCACAACAGTTTTGTTTCATTTAATTTGCACAAGCGTGTAATTAACAATAATACATTTTATCTGTAGTTGAAGGCCTACAATTGCAGTCAAAAGATATTTAGTTGAAACCATAAAATTGCAGTTCGAAATGTCGGGAATAAATGACCCATAGAAATGTTGATATGTCTCTAAACCAAATCAACAATCAACCTATATCAATCACTAATTTCTTCTAATAAATTGACATTCTCCCGAATTCATAGCATGTCAGGATGCATATACTGTAAAAAAAATCCTTTTTCTCTCACTTTAAAACATAACCTAATAAACGACCTTTCAAATACTTTAAGTAAATTTTACTGATTAAGATTGTTTTAAACAAAAATCGAATAATGAAATAAGAAATGCATATTATAAGGATATGTAGGATAGATATCGGTTGACCCTGTACTTGATAATGTTAGGATTTGAGTAGTCAGGGAAGCATCCTCTCGGGAGTTCTTGGAAGGAATCTAATGGTACTTACCAAAGATCTGACCTTTTTTGGAACTAAGGTTTTGTAAACCGTTAGAACATTTTCGTAGTCATAGTGGTAGAGATATGACAGGCAAATAATTGTTTCGTCTGGGGGAAAAATTTGTTGCTTTGGATAATATTTCATCACGAAAAAGGCCGCATAAGTTGCTTTTTTGATAGTTTTAACAGGATTAGTCA
>CAHIKZ030001571.1:137500-205000 GCA_903632075.3 Acanthosepion pharaonis | reverse complement strand
AACGTTTAGTATAGAGCTTAGAAAAAATTCGCAGTGTGAGATAGGCAAAAAGTAAGGCATGTAGCAACATCAGCACGGCAAAGGGCACTCCTTTAAAGGCAAGGAAGGGCAAAAATATTTTAAGTCAAGTGACAGCGATTGCTGTATGAGTCATACGATTTTTGAATCAAGCACGGGCAACGCCGGGCCATGCTGCTAGTTACCTATATTTCTCTACTCTTGCAAACGTTCTTATAGGCAAGCTCATCGGATTGGGTTACTTACCCTCTTTTAGTTAATCGCATTCACCCCATGTGTTCTATAGCCCCTTGACGTGGATTCACTCATATGTTGTATCCACTCTCTCGTCTTCCCCCGTCCGGTGACCGCTAATGGGTTTGGGTTCGGAGATGATAGAACTTCAACACGAAATGATATACCTAAATATTTTATTAGCGTCGATGTATACATCTCTAACTAGCCAGTGGGACTGATCTGTAACCCCACTGAAAATTCGCTTCCAGACACGAAGCAAACACGTTGACATTGTATGACGATTTAGACTCGATTCCTTGAAAACCTTTTTCTATCTATCATTCCCCTAGTTCAGCCAATCAAAATCGACTTCCTTTATTTTTTCTTGTACCTAATCCCTAAGGTCAACCCGAGGAATTCAGAGATGCACTGCTAAACTATTGTTTAACAATTAGCGTGACAAATCCAAGTTGTATAAACAACAATTTAGCCTCAGATGACTGTGACTTAGTCACTCAAACAGAATAGGAAATGTAAGCTCTGATAGATAATCTTTTACTATTTATGCAAAGCTTTCACCCTCACTAGAAGCCTGGACAAGACAGTGGTCATGTTTCAACCTGCTCTAAGTTCACCTTACACTGAATCCCCAATATTTGTGAGTGACCACAAATTAAAGATGGTAGACAAATTCGCATACTTTGGGGAGCACTATAATATACCTGCTATTGTGAAGAAGGTAACTGATGCTTTCTCAGCTTTAAAAGATCATCTGGTCTAAAGAAAGGACTTAAGACGTGCACAAAGATGGCAGTCTACAATACCTGTGTTGACATGCCTGCTGTACTCTTTGTAAGACATGAGTTGTGTACTCTGGACATGTTTAAGATTGATTCTTGGTATCCACTGGACATCCCACATACTAGATACTGTGATCTTCAAAAAAATCAATACATTCAACATTGAAGTACACATTCATCACCACAGGCTTTGTTGGGTAGTCCATATCATTTGCTTTGATGATAACAGAATACCCAAACAAATGCTCTATGGCAAGTCACTCTATGACACTTTGGTATATTCCCCTCATGGGGATGGTCTTGGGGTGATGGTGATCTCTTGATAATAAATTTGCACTTCTCTTAAGAACTTCAACAAAAAGAATTTTAAACTTATTAATTTTATTTATGTCGACATATACATCTCTAACTATCCAGTGGGGTTGCTCTCCCCCACAACTGGGAAGCAGATTCTAGAGATGAAAGGAACATGTCTACATTTTGATTTTACTTTAATTATTGTTTTTAAGTAACCCACATTATCAAGCCTACCAAACCTAATAAGAGAATGACGGATATAATTTTCACAGTGTGACAAATCCAAGATAAGTTGCATGAACAACAATTCAGCCTCAGATGATTGTGACTTGGTCATCGAAACAGAACACGAAATGTAAGCTCTGATGGATAATCTTTCCTATTTATGCAAAGCTTTCAACCTCACTAGCAGCCTGGACAGGACAATAGTCATGTTTTGATGATAACATAATACCTAAACAAATGCTCCATGGCAAGTTGCTCTATGACACTTTGGTGTATGTCTCCCTCATAACATTCAATTCAGTTCAAGATCGTTTTGGGGTGAAATTTAATTTATTTTAGTTATGGTCTTGGCGCGATATGATCACTTCATAATAAACTTGTATTCTTCTCTTGTGGTCAGTGATTGCTAGTCAGTTTTGGTTCAGAGATAAAAGAACTTTAACAAAAGGTTTTAAAATTAACTTTTTACATCTCTAACTATCTAGTGGGGTTCCTCTCCCCCTACACTGGGGAGCAGTTTCTAGAGACCAAATGAACTAAGGGAAAAAAGTTTAGTCCGGGTTCCTCTCTGCTCAAAGCAGAGAGTTCGACAGATGAACACTCTATTTGACTGTTCCCCCAAGGCCTTCTCTCCTACTAATCTTATAGTAGGCGGAAGAGTCTAACATAGGCTCTTTAGAGGGAGGACACCACAACAGTTTTCCTGGTTCTTGATAAACTTTTGTTACTGCCTGATTAATATGGCATAGAACTCTCCATTCATGATGTCGTATGAAAAACGATTGGGGCTAAATCTATCCCTTTGTCTTCTTCGAAGCAGATGACGATAGGTGTTTCCACTGTATGGATTTTCGCCATGTCTCTGGCTCAAAGTGAAGAACAAAGCAAACATCTTGGGTCAGGAAACGTTCAAGCAAACCAGCTGGATTTGCCTCAAACAATGTCAGATTTGATCAGATTGGCATGCTTTTGAAGCAGTCAGGAGATGTGACACCCACAAAGCAGAATATTCTCACCGGTTTTTACGGAATATGCTAATAGCATTGGCCTATTTGATTTATAGTCAATAACCAATCATCCATCATTATGTGGCGAATACAATCAATATTTTCGTCTGTTGTATCAGTTGCAGGACTTCTAGAACTTAGGATTCCCTTTCCTTCCTTAATTCAGCTGCTCACCTATACACCGTTGATAAAAGCTGGAGCGACATCCCATAATGTAGCAAGCATGAATGTACTTTGCATTTAAACCATTTTTCTGCAGCTACTTGATAACACAAGGATGCCAAGTTTTGTTTATCACCACGAGTTCCTTTTGAAGTTTTCTTTGTACAGCCAGATGTTAGTTTACCTGTAGATAAACAACGGAATTATCAGTTAGGAGAGTTGAAATTACCCCTTGCCAGATTTCATAGCTTCAGCATTAATCCTTTGTTGTCAGCCTATGAACATTACAGCCCCGTTATGAGAAACCCCGTTAAGGTGCTACTAATTAAAAGCTAATCAATTCAACATTTACTGACCCAAGATATTCGAATGTAGACCAGTTTGTTACGTGTATCTCTGCTTGAAGAATTTCAACATATGAAGAGATTTTTTTGACAGGAACTGTAGAAGAAATCTCGATGTTTCCTCCAAGATAAAATCTATAAAATAGGAGGCAATGTCTAAGGGTGAGAAAATTGAAAACCCGTGCATTTATTAGCTTTGTAGATTGATGTATACATCATCTCCACGGAGAGTTCAGCGCAAATATATATATATATATATATATATATAATATTCTCTTCGCTTGGCGATGCAAATATTGGAAAATAACCAATGAAAAATAAATAATGTATAAACTACAAAATAGTGAATTTCTTGCTGATTTTTACAGCCATACAAAATGTCTGGATACATTTCGTTACTAATTAGAAAAAATCGGTTCAAATTAATAACTTTGAGCTTTCAAATGTGAACCCGATTGGCTACTTGTCTCCCAATCTGGCTACGTTGTGGTAATTTTCTAATGGTAGCTTAGATGTGGCACAAATCCAAAAAGAAAGAGCACACATTGAATATAAAACTCACGATTTAGTCGTAATTAATCTAGCGGGACAAGCTTGCTCAACAATACACCACGTCGAAGCACCCAATGATCTACTAAGCGTAGCTTAGATGTGGTACATGGCCAAAAGCATGAGACACCCGGTGAGGATCATTTGGTACTACGATAAGCTTGTTAACTATTAAACCACAACGAAGTGTACAATGAGTGACTAAGGGTAGCTTAGACGTTGACCAAGACCAAAAGTAAGGGTCTTCCAGTGGGAATCGAACTCACTACTGAGTTGTAATTCATCTAGCGAGACAAGCTTGTTCACCATTACATCACGGCGAAGTGTTCAATGAATAACGAAGCGTAGTTTAGACGTGGAACAAAGCCAAAAGGATGGGGCACCCAGTGTGGATCAAACTCACTACTGAGTTGTAATTCATCTAGCGAGACAAGCTTGTTCACCATTACACCAGGTCGAAGTGTTCAATGATTGCCTAAAATGTAGTTTAGACGTGGAACAAAGCCAAAAAAGATGGGGAGTGTGGATCAAACTCACTACTGAGTTGTAATTCATCTAGAACAAGTTGTTCACCATTACACCAGGTCGAAGTGTTCAATAATTGCCTAAGCGTAGTTTAGACGTGGAACAAATCCAAAAGGATGGGGCACCCAATGTGGATCAAACTCACTACTGAGTTGTAATTCATCTAGCGAGACAAGCTTGTTCACCATTACACCAGGTCGAAGTGTTCAATGATTGCCCTAAGCGTAGTTTAGACGTAGAACAAAGCCAAAAGGATGGGGCACCCAGTGTGGATCGAACTCACTACTGAGTTGTAATTGATCTAGCGAGACAAGCTTGTTCACCATTTCACCAGGTCGAAGTGTTCAATGATTGCCTAAGTGTAGTTTAGACGTGGAACAAAGCCAAAAAATGGGGCACTCAGTGTGGATCGAACTCACTACAGAGTTGTAATTCATCTAGCGAGACAATTGTTCACCATTACACCAGGTCGAAGTGTTCAATGATTTATAAGCGTAGTTTAGACGTGGAACAAAGCCAAAGGATGGGGCACCATGTGGATCGAACTCACTACTGAGTTGTTATTCATCTAGCGAGACAAGCTTGTTCACCATTACACCAGGTCGAAGTGTTCAATGATTGCCTAAGCGTAGTTTAGACGTGGAACAAAGCCAAAAGGATGGGGCACTCAGTGTGGATCGAACTCACTACTGAGTTGTAATTCATCTAGCGAGACAAAATTGTTCACCATTACACCAGGTCGAAGTGTTCAATGATTGCCTAAGCGTAGTTTAGACGTGGAACAAAGCCAAAAGGATGGGGCACCCAGTGATCAAACTCACTACTGAGTTGTAATTCATCTAGCGAGACAAGCTTGTTCACCATTACACCAGGTCGAAGTGTTCAATGATTGCCTAAGCGTAGTTTAGACGTAGAACAAAGCCAAAAGGATGGGGCACCCAGTGTGGATCGAACTCACTACTGAGTTGTAATTGATCTAGCGAGACAAGCTTGTTCACCATTACACCAGGTCGAAGGGTTCAATGATTGCCTAAGTGTAGTTTAGACGTGGAACAAAGCCAAAAGGATGGGGCACCCAGTGTGGATCGAACTCACTACTGAGTTGTAATTCATCTAGCGAGACAAGCTTGTTCACCATTACACCAGGTCGAAGTGTTCAATGATTGCCTAAGCGTAGTTTAGACGTGGAACAAAGCCAAAAGGATGGGGCACTCAGTGTGGATCGAACTCACTACTGAGTTGTAATTCATCTAGCGAGACAAGCTTGTTCACCATTACACCAGGTCGAAGTGTTCAATGATTGCCTAAGCGTAGTTTAGACGTAGAACAAAGCCAAAAGGATGGGGCACCCAGTGTGGATCAAACTCACTACTGAGTTGTAATTCATCTAGCGAGACCAGCTTGTTCACCATTACACCAGGTCGAAGTGTTCAATGATTGCCTAAAATAGTTTAGACGTAGAACAAAGCCAAAAGGATGGGGCACCCAGTGTGGATCGAACTCACTACTGAGTTGTAATTGATCTAGCGAGACAAGCTTGTTCACCATTACACCAGGTCGAAGTGTTCAATGATTGCCTAAGTGTAGTTTAGACGTGGAACAAAGCCAAAAGGATGGGGCACCCAGTGTGGATCGAACTCACTACTGAGTTGTAATTCATCTAGCGAGACAAGCTTGTTCACCATTACACCAGGTCGAAGTGTTCAATGATTGCCTAAGCGTAGTTTAGACGTGGAACAAAGCCAAAAGGATGGGGCACCCAGTGTGGATCGAACTCACTACTGAGTTGTAATTCATCTAGCGAGACAAGCTTGTTCACCATTACACCAGGTCGAAGTGTTCAATGATTGCCTAAGCGTAGTTTAGACGTGGAACTAAGCCAAAAGGATGCTCTATGGCAAGTCGCTCTATGACACTTTGTGGATCGAACCCAATACTTTGTGGATCGAACCCAATACTCAGTTGTAATTCATCTAGCGAAACAAGCTTGTTCACAATTAGATCAGGTCAAAGTGTCCTGTGATTGTCTAAGCATAGCTTAGACGTTGAATAAAGCCAAAATTATGGGGCACCTAGTGTGGATCGAACTACTCAGTTTTAATTGATCTAGCGAGACAGACTTGTCCACCATTACACTTAGTCAAAGTGTCCCAATCTGGTAGCTTTTGAGTGATTGATTGATTCGTTTTTTACTGTTTATCGATTTGCAGGTTATTTAAAGCCAGAAATTATTAAGAATTTTTATTTTTGAATATGATAATGATTTAGTGATATGAGTGTTACTAATTAACCCATAGCTGGGGAGAAGAGGTGGATTCATACCTTTCCCAATGGTATTTGCTCATAAGAAAATGAGGGAGGAAGAGGATCCTTACGCATAGAGGGAAAAGCACAACGACTCGCAAAATGAATTCTTAGTTGAGCAGAGAAATAGCAGTGATGGACAGCAAACAAGACCCGCCACAAGCTCGCCCCGGGAACCAATAAAAGGAAGCCGCAAGTAAATAGGACATTTCTGAACTAAGTATTGTTTTTCCTTTCGAAAATTAATAATTTTATCACGCATGACACTGTCAAGAGTATCACTAGGATATCCATATTTTTAATAGATCGCAGCGGATATATATATATATAGTCTCGAAGTAGGACTTCCTTAGAGCCTACGTGCTTGTAACTGTGAC
Source organism: Acanthosepion pharaonis (assembly GCA_903632075.3). NCBI lineage: Eukaryota > Metazoa > Mollusca > Cephalopoda > Sepiida > Sepiidae > Acanthosepion > Acanthosepion pharaonis. Next base: position 198,176 of record CAHIKZ030001571.1, on the reverse strand, counting down.
TTCTACAAGCGGTTGCCTCACACTATTACTCTACCTCCAACTCAATCACAATCTCTGCTCTCTCTCTCTCTCCCAATCTCTATATTCTGACTGACTCTGGCTATTTAACGGCAGCAGTCCAAGTAACACTCTGGTCGAGTCCACATATGAAAAAGGGGTGGACCCCATAACACAGGGAAACAACCTTACGGCAGCGGGCGAGTGCCTGGAGTTGAGCTGCCAGATCAGGACCAATAATATTGCAGATTCTCATTTGGATCTTATCAAGGAGCCCCAGGAAAATAGCAGGGGTAACGGCTCATACATGGCAACAATATTATAAGCATGAATGGTAGACTTATAAATATGTAAGATAGATTCCGGCGAGAATTGAGATGAGAGATGATAAAGCGATTCAGCATTGATTAGGGCCTCTAGGAGTTTTCCAAAAAGAGGCAGAAGGCCGATAGCTGGATGGGTCAGATGCTTCCCCCAGACGAGGAAAGCAGGAGGCAGTGGGGCATTTATTATATAGTATAGAGAGAACAGGAGTTAGTTTGGGAGCACATTTCTTAATGACTCTTTCAGCGATGCCATCGGGTTCGCATGCCTTGTTTGGATCAAGGTTAGATATGACAACAGAAACCATGGAAAGGGATATATGTATATCATTCAACAGAGAATCAGTTCCAAATGGGAAGTTAGGCAGGGATACTCCACATGAATGAATAGTAGCGTTTGTGGAGAATCTACAGTCAAAGCATTCAGCTTTATCAGTAGAGGATGATAACACCTCAAATCGTTTGAAGGGGGGAGAATATTGAGACCTTGTATTTATTTAGTACCCTATTACGCAGACACCCGTATTCGAAATAGCCAAACTTTTTAGAAACTATTCGGTATCTTATTCTCTCAGTAATCAGTACTTAGCTTCTTCGAGGACTCGTTTACATTCGTTACGAACAGTAGCAAATATGCATCTGTTATGAAGAGAGCTGTTCTGCTGGTATAGCTGGAAATAGTGAAAGGCATTCGAGATGTCCAATGCTGCAGACTCTTTCCACGATTATCGTTTGTATATTATCAGTTGATCTGAAGAAACGAAAGTCGTATTGCTTGTCTGAGAAAAGGCCCTGTGATGAGAGACGATGAACCAATTCAGCATTGATTAGGGCCTTAAGCAGTTGCCTCAACAGAGATGGATGGCTATTAGGTCGATGGATGGGTCAGACGGTTCACCAGAGTCCTTGAAAACTGGAACCACAGACGATGACTTCCATCAAGCAGGAAAGCAGGAGGCAGTGAGGCATTGATTATACCGTTTAGAGACTGTTACACGGATGCCATTGGCTCCACATGATTTGTACGGATTAAGGTTACCATGGAAGGGTATATATGTATATCATTCAACAGAGAATCAGTTCCAAGTGGGAAGTTACGCAGGGATACTCCACATGGGTGAATAGTAGAGTTTGTGGAGAATTTACGGGCAAAGCATTCAGCTTTATCAGAAGAGGATAATAACAGCTCAAATCGATTGAATAGGAAGGGAATAGAAATCTTGCACTTATTTAGTACTCTTTTACACAGATGCCAGTAGTCACGAAAGCCAAAGTTTTTTAGGCTATTAAGTGCCTCATTCTCTCAGCAAACAGGGGCTTTTTTTCGAGGACTCACATTTTTTACAATCAGAAGCAAATAGACGCATGTTATGACGAGAGCTGTCCAGCTGGAAATAATGAAAGGCTTTCGAGATGTCCAATGCTGCAGACTCTTTCCACGCTTATCGTTTGTATATTATCAGTTGATCTGAAGAAACGAAAGTCGTATTGCTTGTCTGAGAAAAGGCCCTGAGATTAGACTTCGATGAACCAATACAGCATTGATTAGGGCTTTAAGCTGTTTCCCAAAGAGAAGCAGAAAGCTGTTAGGTCGATAGCTCGATGAGTCAGACGGTTCGCCAGTTAAAAACTGGAATCACCGACAATGACTTCCAGGAAACTGGAAAGCAGGAGGCAGTGAGGCATTGATTTACTGTTTACAGACTGTTACACGGATGCCATCGGCTCCATATGATTTGTAGGGATCAAGGTTACCATGGAAGGGGATATATGTATATCACTCAACAGAGTATAACACTTCAAATCGATTGAAGAGGGAGGGAATAAAGACCTTGCACTTATTTAGTACTCTATTACACAGACGTCAGGAATCACAAAAGCCAAAGTTTATCGAGCCTATGTGGTGCCTTATCCTCTCAGCAAACAGGTACTTAGCTTCTTTGAGAACTCGCTTACATTCATTATCAGTCTGGAGGAGGTGGTCCGAACATGCGTCATCTTTGTAAAGTGCCTGAAAACCATACCACGTGTTGACCCAAGCCTTTTGAGTGAAATTGGGTTGACAGTACACTTCGGGGAAGGCGTCGATGGTTGTTATAGCACGAAGTCACAGATCATCGTGACCGAGGGATTGAGTGTGCTGGCCTCGTTCAGATCAAGCTAGATAACGGGCTCTTTCCCAGAAACTCTAATTAAGGTGCGCTCTAGTTGCAGTATAAACCACAGATGGGCTCTGTGGATGTTGAGTAAGCAAAAAATGTGTCTGTCTTCAACAGGGAGACTTGTCTAGTAGATGTGGCTGCTCGGATTACGAGTGGTCAGCTATTTATTATGTATGTATATATATAGTCTTTGGAATTATAGGCCAAATATTTTAGCTCGCCAAGGTGGGCAAACTCTGGTTGATAAAGGCAGAGAATCATATAAATGATTTTTTTTTTATACAGGGTGTCCATAAAGTTCGTGTGCACTTTAAAAACTTTATAACTTTCTTTGTATTTGCGATAGAAATAATCTGTAAAAAATGTTATAAAGTTCAATGTACCTAGTTTTAAGTATAGCTAAAATAACTAATGTGATTTCAGGCATTACTGTAAATCAGTTGGCAAATGTTTTCCGTGAACTGCAAAATCGTATTACCCTTTGTATTGCTAATGACGGAGAACATGTGGAAACTTAAATAAATTTCAATAAAACCTTTAAAAATATATAGATTTACTTCTTTCTAATCCTTTATACAAATTATTTCTTTCGTAAATACAAATAAAGTTATAATTTTTTTAAAATGCTCACGAACTTTAAGGACACCCTGTATATATATATATATATTTTTTTTCTATGTGCAATCGTTCAGTTTTCAATGATCACCGGTAAAGAGAAATATCATAGACATTTTTAAACCCCTGCCTTCGATATAATCTTAAACAGTGAACAAACCAACGAATAATGACTTACCTATATAATCATCTCCAACGCAACTGCCACTCACTGTCATTCTTCCAATTATTGTCATATCCCGACGATAAAAAAAAAATATATATATATATGACACAATACTCTTTATTTCAACTATTTGTCTTAAGCTTCATCGCCATCCTGTACACAGTCTAAAGTTGTATTTATAAAGCTGAGTTGGCATCCACCTTCCCCAGCAAAACAAGTAGCACCTGTCAGTTCGGGGTTAATCCTAGATATTAGGAAATTACATGACTCTCAGTTAAAATCGATGGCGAGATGCTATTTGAGGAACGGACAAATTCTGCAGAGAGATAGAAAAGAAAAGGCAAAGTTGGAGAGAAAATGAATGTTCCAAAAACAAATATGGTTCCATAGAATTTTACTAAATGCGTTTTAGAAGGTCGAAGCAGTTACGCATTTTCTACTGATGTCAGATTTAATCGATACAGAGAGGTAACCCTAAAGAAATTAGGAGTCAAACTAAGAAATATTATTTGGAGACACAATATTAAAAGCATGAGATACGTAAATGTCAATGTGTTCGTATTAGACACAGGAAAAAAAAACTATGGATCATTTCTGTTTATTCACCCCAACATATTGATTCACCCCAAAATAATGATAAAAAATAATTTATCTCTATCTATAAAAGGCAGGATGTGTGTGTGTGTGTGTGTGTGTGTGTGTGTGTGTGTGTGTGTGTGTGTGTGTAACGAATGCATGGCCGCAATTTTCGACGGATTTGCACCAAAATTTACATGCACATGCTCCAAGTTAGTGGGAAGGCCAAGATCGACTTTGCATTTCCCAACTCCCATCGATAGTGGAAATAATCGATTTTTTTCATGCTTCTACGGCAGTTTTCATGTAATTTGCGGCCATTTTCTACTGGCCAGAGTGAGAGCCTATAGCTGGCTGCCACGAATAGGCAGGAAGATTCTATTGGCCAGCGTGAGAGCCAACAGCTGACTGACACAAATGTTAGCTAGCATGCTGATATGCAAAAAAAAATCGATAGCTGCATTCGTCATAAGTGGGAAAAATTTAAATCTGCATGGCACTTTACTCCAATTGGCTCATTCGCTTGCTTAAACTCAACGTTGATTCTGATTCCGCAGAACTGGGTTGGGTGTGAAAAAGTATTTGTTGTTAACATTCTTTTTTCATTCGGTTTTTCCAGTTACGAGTCCTTTTTTAAAGCTGATCGTTTTGTGTTCATTTTGTTTAGTTCTTTTTTCGTAACAGATTTAATGTTTAGTATAGAGCTTAGAAAAAATTCGCAGTGTCAGATAGGCACGGCAAAGGGCACTCCTTTAAAGGCAAGGAAGGGCAAAAATATTTTAAGTCAAGTGATACCGATTGCTGTATGAGTCGTACGATTTTTGAATAAAGCACAGGCAACGCCCGGCCATGCTGCTAGTATTTACTAAAATTCGCACCACATTCTCCCAGAGCGAGGCCCTTCCATTGCACTCCATTTGGATTGATCTTTTCTATATGGGGGACTCGAGTACGCTAGTTCTCAATGTGGGGGTTAGCGTTCACGCTCACCCCGATAAACCAGCCAAACAAGATATTTTTTTTATTCTTTTTTAAACAATAGAAATTCCTTCTAAATACCTTGAATAACATCCGCACTTACGAAATGTGAAAAACTCCCTGATTTTTGGTAATTTTTCATTCTGAACGTTGGAGTTGTTGTCAGGCAAACTAAACATATTTTGATTCAGAATTTCAAAAATGTGCCAAAATTTAATAAAAAAAAGAAACAACGAAATTTTGATTTAAAATTTATAATTTCTTGAGGTGAATTAATATTTGCGATAAGTAACTTTACATTATTTGCGGTGAATTAACAAAAAATATCCACAAACCGCAGAGACTCTTACACAAATTTTAGGCTTTATTACAATTCTAATCATCGATGGAATACGTATTAATGTATTCCTATGGGGCATTGCGAAAGATGCTCTCTAAAAACTAAGTAAAGTATTAAGAAACAGGAAAATTTAGTGAGAAACAAAGAAAACTGTGCCGTATTACGTATCGAGGTTTTCATGAATTTATAAACATTTAAAAATTAGTAAAATATACGAACCAACTACAATGAATACTTTATTATTTACCAATTCATAAAGGTCGTTTGACAATTAGCCGATGTTGTGTCAACAAATACAATAAACAATAAAATAAATAAATATTTTCAATAAACGTCTAATAAACAGTGTTTATTATCTTTTGTCAACTCTCAACAACAAAGAAAATGTATAAAATCACTTTCATGTGTTTAAGTTTTATTGCAATTATAATCATTATACTTACACCAATGAACTTAAAGGTACTTAAAATAATGCCAAGGCTTAAAGGCAGTTAAAATAATGACGAGGCTTAAAGGTAGTTAAAATAATGATGACGCTTAATGGTAGTTCAAATAATGACGAAGCTTAAAACAGTTAAAATAATGACATGGCTTAAAGGCAGTTAAAAGAAAGACGTGGCTTAAAGGTAGTTAAAATAATGACAAGACTTAAAGGCAGTTAAAATAATGCCGAGGCTTAAAGGTAGTTAAAATAATGCCGAAACTTAAAGGTAGTTAAAATAATGACAAGACTTAAAGGCAGTTAAAATAATGACGAAGCTTAAATGTAGTTAAAATAATGACGAGGCTTAAAGCTAGTTAAAATAATGACGAAAATAAAGTGTAATTAAAAATAATGCTGAAAAAGGATAGTTAAAATAATGACGAGGCTTAAAGCTAGTTAAAATAATGACGAGGCTTAAAAATTCGCTTAAAATAATGACTTTGGCTTAAAAGGTTTAAATTAATTGAGGTAAATAAAAAATAATGACGAGGCTTAAAAGGTAGTTAAAATAATGCTGAGGCTTAAAGGTAGTTAAAATAATGACATGGCTTAAAGGCAGTTAAAATAATGCCGAGGCTTAAAGGTAGTTAAAATAATGACGATGCTTAAAGGTAGTTAAAATAATGACAAGGTTTAAAGGCAGTTAAAATAATGACGAGTCTTAAAGGTAGCTGTGCGTCCTGGCGCTCTTCTGGTGATTGGAATTTCGAACTGAACACTTTTTTGCGTCGACCGGAGTAGATTGTTCTAGTTCCACATGCTACGCCTCTACTGTATGTCTTCGTCATCTCTGTTTAACTCAACTTTCACCTCTTCAGTAGCCAGGTATTGAAATCACAACTCTTTGGGTCAAGTCAATGGATCCAACCAATGTTTTTATTCACTGGTCCATGTGTCTTAAAGAGAGATAAATGAGACATCTGGAAGAGGCGTGTAACGAGGAAATAGAACATATCTTGACAAATATGTTGGTGTGGCTTCCCGTTGCCTTCGCTAGTCTTTTGAATTCTACTAAACTGGCCGCCACTCAAGCTTACTCTATAACTATTAACTCATTCCTGTTAACAATAGGACAGTTATTATCTGTAAGCAACTATTACCTATAACCTATTAACTTATAGACTATTAGTATATTAACTGATAACTATTAACTATTACTCTCGACAACTACTAACTCATTCCTATATTCTATTAGACAACGATAGACAACTATTAACTCATAGAAAACTATGACTGTCCACAGTTTTTTTATTATTATTATGTGTGGATTGCCCTGAATTCTTGGTAAATATGGTGGTGTTGCTTCCCGTTAACTTCTTCAAGCTTTTGAATTCTGAGCAGTACTTCTCCTAAACTGGCCGCCACCCAAGGCTACTATTGTAATGTACGGTGGCCGTTAATAATTAAGTATAACTCAAGACTCCAATGTCAAATAAAACAGTATTTAATTACAACCGCAGATAAATACTTAACAAGAAGAAAAAAGTAAAAATCAACCAAAGATAATTAACCATTTCAGTAGCGCGTCTCGGCTTAAAGTCTGGTAAATCCTAAATCAAAACCCAAATCATCGACGCACAATAATTCACACTAATTCGACTGGATAGTTCCACACAATGGTCACTCAATAGTCACCGCAGTCAGTAGCCTGACATCGCTATTTATACACCTGGCGGAAAACATATATTCATAAGTCCAGAGTGTCAAGTTCAAACCTCGGTGTCTGTAGTTACTCTTTTTAATAATTAAATATAGCTCAAGACTTCAATGTTAAGATAAAACAGTATTTAATTACAACCCTAAATAAATACTTAACAAGAACAAAGAAGTAAAATTCAACCAAAGATAATTAACCATTTCAGTGAATACATTGTTTGTAGCGCGGCTTGGCTTAACGTTCGGTAAATCCTAAATCAAACCCCAAATCATCGACACACAATAATTAATACTAATTCGACTGGATAGTTCCACTGAATAATCACTCAATAATCACTCCAGTCAGTAGCCTGACACCGCTATTTTTACCCCTGGCGAAAAATATATTCACAGGTCCGGAGTGTCACGCTCGAACCTTAGTGTCGTTAGTTACTCATTTTTTTATATATAAGAGATACACAACCCAACTTTGTTATTTAACATACTTTCTTACTAAATGACCTTTCCTTTCTGCACATAACTGAACATAACTCGCCCTGTCGGCTGGGCTTAAGATTATTTCGGCTGCACCTAACCTATACAGAGGAGGAAGACCCCCACCTACCATGAGGTGCCCTGGATATGACGATAAACTACATCCGCGTCCTGGCCATGACAATAAACTACATTCGACAGCAAGGCCTCTGACCAGAAGTTTTGAGGAGCGTTGAACCACCTCGTAATTGCTGGTGTTTTCAGGTACACCCTGACTCGGAGTGGTAGTACTTGTTAGGGTACCAGGTATGGGCAAATATTTAACACCCAAACTGTTGTCCAAACACTATGAAAGTTTAAAAATAGGTTTTAATAGGAACAATACAGTTTTGGAAAAATTATTATCAGCGATACAGTAATACATTAGAAAATTACCAGTACTACATTTTAAAAAAATATATTACCAGCAATGCTTTTTTTTGAAAAGAATATTATTACCAGTAGTACATTATTTACCAGTGATACATTTTTAGAAAAATAATTTTACCAATAATGCACTTTTGAAAAAAAATTACCATTAGTAAAAACATTGTCTGCATTAAATAACCCATTGATGTTGATATTCCGTAAAACAAACCAAACCAAACCAGCAATAAAAATCTTATCGGCATTAAATAACCCATTGAAAAAGGTTGAAATGCTTAAACCATGTTAAAAATCTTTCAAAATAAACCAAACATAAACATATAAAAAAATCTTGTCGACATTAAATAACCCATTGAAAGATTGATATGCGATATTATAAATATATATATATATATATATATATATAAAAAAAATTTGTTACCTATATTTTGTTTTACTTTTGTTAAAATCGAAATTCGAATATTTAAAAAAGAAATTAAATAAAAATATACAAAAATAAAATATATACATTATTTTAAATAAGAAAAATAAGTAAAAAAATAATCCAAATAAATAAAAATAAATAAGAAAATCGGTCCCCTTAAAATATATATAAAAACTAATAAATATATAAATATATAAATAATATAAAACATAAAAAATAAATAATGTATAAGTAAGTAAAATAAATAATAAAATAATTTAAAAATAAACAATTTAAAAACTGTCTTTGCCAAAATAGCAGAAGGGACTACAAATTAATCCAGAAATTGGACGAATAAATAGCTTTATCTTCCCAGATAAAAACAATCTATTAAACTATCGACCTAAACAAATCCCACAAAATTCTTTTTACTACGTTAATAAAACATCAAAAACCGAAAATAATGAATAAATATATAAAATAAAAAATGAAAATAAAAACAAGTAAAATAAATTAACACAAATAAATTAAATAAATAAACAAGCCACTCCCATCAAAATAACCGCCAGAAAGGATTACCCACAATGCACCACTGACCCATATATATATATATATAAATAGTCGAGAAAAATCCAACACTTGCAGACTGACGATTGTGTATCGCATGAAACAGCACGTCGCCTTTCAGTTTTGACTTAAATTTTATATTTATATTTACATACGGTCTGTCTCTGATATTGATGAATTCATCCCATAAATATAGCACACCTATAAAACTATATTTTCTAATACACACACACACACACACACAAAAAAAAAACAAAAAAAAATACACATTTATATATATATATATATATGTTCAATATGAACAAGGTCACAATGTTTAGAAAATAACACATTTTCTATAACTCTAGATGCATAAATAAAATTAATCCTTGCTAATGGCTAAAAGTATAGGTGAAAGTGATTGGATATATAAAATATACGGACAATTTTTATATAATTTATGTCACGAAAAAAAATTGAACGAACGTATGAAAAATTATATGAAGAATGTAACCACTGCACCTTATCAGTCGTTTTAACGAAACGTGCATAAAAAGATTTTTTTGTGGGGGTTATAGGGATATATATATATATATATATATATATACTTATTTTAATAAAATATATATATATATATATATATATATATATATATATTTTTTTTGAGTAATATATTACTTTGAGTAATATATATATATATATATATATATATATATATACAATTTCATCCCACCGTGCTGACGACTTAGTGGTAAATCTCCGACTGACATCTAGCTAGAGGCGACCGGATGTCTAGCCACACTGATGAGCTGTAAACAGCGAAACAGTCTGTGTGTGGATGACGTTATATATATATATTTCTTTTTAATATATTAGTTTGAGTTTGTTGATGACTTATATATATATATATATATATATATATATATAAACTAATATATTTATAAAAAATATTTAATCCTAATAATTTATTTAAATCAATCTATAGTAGTGCTGATAACCTGGAGAAAATAATTAAGAAACATAACAACATAGTTTTTAATAAGTATAGGGACTCAAAAGATTGATTACTCAACAGGTTAATAACAGATTTTACTAAATATAATAATTATAATAACAACTTATGTCATTGTAGGATCCTAATAATTGTCCACTTTTAATAACTGTAAGATTAGTTCTATAGTACAGTCTCAACAATTGAAAATTCAAATATAAAAAAAATTATGTTGGTTCGTAACAGTGTTTTCCCCTTGCGAAGGATCATTAATTAATTTGAAATTTTTAAAACCATTTATTTTACATTCAACATCATCACTTGATAAGACACCGGGAGTGTTGAAACAAAATGGCTATTTTGTAGTGATTTTATAACATTCAAACATAATTATATATATATATATATATATATATATATATATATATATATATATATATATATTATTTATAAAAAAAACAGACCACTTTAAGGTATCATTATAATAATTTATTTCACCAGAGTCCTTTTAAAAGGGACGCAGGATCATCAGATAGCACTTCCAAAACAAATGAAACGAAAAAATGAGATTAAAATTGATGGGTAATGTAAGTTTTGTAATTTAACAGAGGGTGTGATTAAGGGATAGTTAAAAGACATGGTAGAGTATACGGATTACCAAGTTCTTCATAACTATATATATATATATATATATATATATATATATATATATATATATATATATATATATATATATAGATATAACATCAAAATTGTCCAAATAGTATAATAGAATAATAATCCATCCTACGAAATGTTTAATGTCTAAAAAAACTCTAAACTAATTGAGTTTCTTTTTTGCCAGGTTTGCAGATAAGACGTTTAACCATATAGACAGCATTTATAGTAAAAATCACTGAGAACCCCTTTGAGTTATACAGCCTAAAGAGAACAGGTTAAAATCGTTTTATGTCGAACCCACTGTCTTCCCAACTGGAAGATGGTGAGAGGCAAAAGATCATTCAGCCCTTCAGTAATGCTACCAACATTAATATTCTCGCGTTCATCGTCAAATTCATCAAGAGAACGGCGAATAAATCTAAAAAAGAGCGGACATTAAGGGGAAAAACTGGGTCACGAAGTCTCTGTACAAAGAGAGATCATTGCAACTTAGAGCTAAAGAGATCTATTAGAAAAGATCCAGCTCAATTCATAAGACGTTTGGAACGTGAGAGAAGAGTTTCAGCGATTACAGTTCAAAGAGCAGTAAAAAATGACAATCCAACGATCAGTTAAAAAAGACTTGAAAATGAAGTGGTACGTGAAACGTTTGAAGCACCTTGTTATTACTAGGGTTAAAGTTAGAAAAAATAAAGAGGACGAAGATCATTTAAAATTATCCTAAATATATATATATATATATATATATATATATATATATATATATATATATATATATATAACTAGACTCGTTTTCGAAGAACCCTCGAATTTTTTGATTTGCTAATCAAATCAATCTCGAGGGAAAAAAAATATTTTAAAAAAGAAAGAGCTACAAACATGAACTTCTGCCGACAAAAAAAATCGCACAGATGCAGGTCTGAAGCCCAAAGAAAAAAAACCCCGATACGAGTAAACAACTAACTAACAAAAAGAGCTCAATACAACCGTAGAGCAGACCTAGATATACCTAGTGAGCCAAACAAACCTACCTAGTTTTCCAAAATTTTCCCTGACGATCCGTTTAGGTATCAACCTAGGTAGGTTTGTGTATTTAGGTATATATATATATATATATATATATATATATATATATATATATATATATATATATATATATATATAATATTATAATTTCAATCCTTCAGAGATTCCAATCCTTAGCTATGATTAATTAATGATGAACATGTCATTTTCGTTTATGATCGATTTCGTCACGATTCTGCTGATCTTGGAGAGTAATTCTGCATTCTTATTACTCAAAGCAGAGTCCAATAGTGTTATAAAAACCTCAGAGAATTCCAATAAGATATCTTTAATCATTTCAAAGATACAACAGTTCATAGTTTAATCTAGCAATTGACTTGCGACTTTACGTCTGTGGGAAAGAAGCTGTAGGGTTGAAAATAATTCATCCCCCACAAGCACGCGTAAACGTCTTTAAATTCTTTCAAGACAGGAAAAGTGAATATTAGACATTAGTAGCTCCTATTCGGCAGCAATATTCCATTAAATACGCCATTTTGTTTAGATCAATCTCTTGAAAAGATAGGACATGGTAGGAGGGGTCAGATACATGGTGGAACGGTTTAGAGAAAAAAATTGCGGAGCAACGACGAAATTTTATTAATTTCTAAAATGGAAAAAAAAGGAAAACTTATTTTGACCAATTAAAGTTTTTTAAATCAAAAAAAAAACATTAGAACAGTTGAAATTTCTACAGAAGGATGCTGAGGATACCATGGACCGAATATGAGCAACGACAAAGTTTTATAAAAAATGGAAAAAAAAAAGAAAAATTATACTTAACACATCAATTTAGAGACAAAGTTTTGAAATTTCTACAGAATATATATGCTGAGGATACCATGGACCGAATATGTGAGCAACGACAAATTTTTTAATAAAAATGGAAACAAAAAAAATTATACTTAACATCAGGAAAGAGACAGTTGAAATTTCTACAGAAGGATGCTGATACCAATGTGAGCAAATTTTATGGACCGAAAATTATATTTAACGACAAAGTTTAGAAAAATGGAAACTTTAAAAAAATATTGAAAAATATTTTAAAAAAAGAAACTTATACTTAACATCAGGAAGAGACAGATTGAAATTTCTACAGAAGGATGCTGAGAATACCATGGACCGAATATGTGAGGCAAACGAAATTTTGAAATGAAAATGGAAATACAAAAATTTTATTTTATTATACTTAAACATATTCAGAAATTCTAAAATTAGTTGATATTTTAACATCAGGAATAAAATTCTCTTAATGGAAAATAATTGAATTGATGTGGACCGAAATAAAACAAAACCAACGACAAAACATTTAAGAAAAGAAAATGAAAAAAACAAAAGGAATATGTGAGCATTTTTATATAAAATTAAAAAAAAATATATATTATCAGGAAGAGAGACAGTGAAATTTCTATTTCTAAACCATGAAGGAATGTTTTTTTTATACCATGGACCTATTATATGTAACATTTAACGACAAATTTTTATGAGAAATATGGATGGACCGAAATAAGGAAATAAATTTATTTTATATAAATATAAAAGTAAAAAGGAAACTTATACTTAACATCAGTTTTAGAGACAGTTGAAATTTCTACAGAAGGATGCTGAGGATACCATGGACCGAATATGTTCTTCTTTGACAAAGTTTTTTCAGAGAAAAACAAAAAAAAAAAATTAAAAAGGTTTCTGAAACTTATACCAAAACATCAAAACGAATTTTAGGAAAAAAAAGGAATTTTAACAAATTTCTACAGAAGGATGAAGGATGAAATATACCATGGACCGAATATGTGAGCAACGACAAAGTTTTAGAGAAAATGGAAACAAAAAGGAAAATTTATACTTAACATCAGGAAGAGACAGTTGAAATTTCTACAGAAGGATGCTGAGGATACCATGGACCGAATATTTGAGCAACGACAAAGTTTTAGAGAAAATGGAAAAAAAATAAACTTATACTTAACATCAGGAAGAGACAGTTGAAATTTCTATAGAAGGATGCTGAGGATACCATGGACCGAATATGTGAGCAACGACAAAGTTTGAGAGAAAAAAAATGAAAAAAAAGGAAACTTATACTTAACATCAGGAAAAGACAGTTGAAATTTCTACAGAAGGATGCTGAGGATACCATGGACCGAATATGTGAGCAACGACAAAGTTTGAATGAGAAAATGGAAACAAAATGGAAATTTATACTTAACATCAGGAAAAGATTTTGTTGAAATTTCTTTAGAAGGATGCTGAGAATACCATGGACCGAAATATGTGAGCAACGACAAAAGTTTTAAAGAAAATGGAAACAAAAAAGAAACTTATAAATAACATCAGGAAGAGACAGTTGAAATTTCTACAGAAGGATGCTGAGGATTTTTTGGACCGAATATGTTCCAGCAACGACAAAGTTTTAGAAAAATGGAAACAAAAAGGAAACTTATAAATAACATCAGGAAGAGACAGTTGAAATTTCTACAGAAGGATGCTGAGGATACCATGGACCGAATATGTGAGCAACGACGAAAAATTTTTAAAAATGGACAAAAAAAAAAAAAATTATACTTAACATCAGGAAAAGACAGTTGAAATTTCTACAAATTTTGCTGAGGATACCATGGACCGAATATTTGAGCAACGACAAAGTTTTAGAGAAAATGGAAACAAAAAGGAAACTTATACTTAACATCAGGAAGAGACAGTTGAAATTTCTAAAAGGATGCTGAGGATACCATGGACCGAATATGTGAGCAACGACGAAGTTTTAGAGAAAAAAACAAAAAGGAAACTTATTGAAATTTTTTACATCAGGAAGAGACAGTTGAAATTTCTACAGAAGGATGCTGAGGATACCATGGACCGAATATGTGAGCAATGACGAAAATTTTAGAGAAAATGGAAACAAAAAAAAGAAACTTATACTTAACATCAGGAAGAGACAAAAAATTTCTACAGAAGGATGCTGAGGATACCATGGACCGAATATAATGAGCAACGACGAAATTTTTAAAAAATGGAAACAAAAAGGAAACTTATACTTAACATCAGGAAAAGACAGTTGAAATTTCTACAGAAGGATGCTGAGGATACCATGGACCGAATATTTGAGCAACGACAAAGTTTTAGAAAATGGAAACAAAAAAAGAAACTTATACTTAACATCAGGAAGAGACAACTGAAATTTCTACAAAGGATGCTGAGGATACCATGGACCGAATATTTGAGCAACGACAAAGTTTTTAGAGAAAATGGAAATTTTAAATAAAACTTATACTTAACATCAGGAAGAGACAGTTGAAATTTCTACAGAAGGATGCTGAGGATACCATGGACCGAATATGTGAGCAACGACAAAGTTTTAGAGAAAATGGAAACAAAAAATTTAAACTTATACTTAACATCAGGAAAGAACATTTTGAAATTTCTACAGAAGGATGCTGAGGATACCATGGACCGAATATGTGAGCAACGACGAAGTTTTAGAGAAAATGGAAACAAAAGGAAACTTATATGAAATATCAACATCAGGAAAAGACAGTTGAAATTTCTACAGAAGGATGCTGAGGATACCATGGACCGAATATTTGAGCAACGACAAAGTTTTAGAAAAAATGGAAACAAAAAAATACTTATACTTAACATCAGGAAAAGACAGTTGAAATTTCTACAGAAGGATGCTGAGGATACCATGGACCGAATATGTGAGCAACGACAAAGTTTTAGAGAAAAGTTTTAGAAAAATTTAAAATAAAATCAAAAAGAACAACTGAGATTTCTACTTAACATCACCAAGAGACAATATGAAAAATTTAAAAGTTTTTTTTAAATGGAAAGGATGCTTTAAAGGATACCATTTCTACAGAACCGAATATGTGAGCAATGACGAAATGTTTGAAAGAGGAAAAAATGGAAGAGAAAACAAATTTCTAAGAAGGATGTTGAAACTTAACCGAATATGAAACATCAGAAAAAAAAAAAGAAAACTTATACTTAACATCAGGAAAAGACAGTTGAAATTTCTACAGAAGGATGCTGAGGATACCATGGACCGAATATGTGAGCAACGACAAAGTTTGAAACTTATAAACATCAAAATGAAATTTCTACAAAAAGGAAATGGACCGAATATGTGAGCAACGACAAAGTTTTAGATAAAATGGAAACAAAAAGGAAACATCAGGAAGAGACAGTTGAAATTTCTACAGAAGGATGCTGAGGATACCATGGACCGAATATTTGAGCAACGACAAAGTTTTAGAAAATGGAAACAAAAAAGGAAACTTATACTTAACATCAGGAAAGATAGTTGAAATTTCTACAGAAGGATGCTGAGAATACCATGGACCGAATATGTGAGCAACGACAAAGTTTTAGAGAAAATGGAAACAAAAAGGAAACTTATACTTAACATCAGGAAGAGACAGTTGAAATTTCTACAGAAGGATGCTGAGGATACCATGGACCGAATATGTGAGCAACGACAAAGTTTTTTAGAAAATGGAAACAAAAAGGAAACTTATAATTAACATCAGGAAAAGACAGTTGAAATTTCTACAGAAGGATGCTGAGGATACCATGGACCGAATATGTGAGCAACGACAAAGTTTTAGAGAAAATGGAAACAAAAAGGAAACTTATACTTAACATCAGGAAGAGACAGTTGAAATTTCTACAGAAGGATGCTGAGAATACCATGGACCGAATATGTGAGCAACGACGAAGTTTTAGAGAAAATTGAAACAAAAAGGAAACTTATACTTAACATCAAGGAAAAGACAGTTGAAATTTCTACAGAAGGATGCTGAGGATACCATGGACCGAATATTTGAGCAACGACAAAGTTTTAGAAAAATGGAAACAAAAGGAAACTTATACTTAACATCAGGAAGAGACAGTTGAAATTTCTAAACTTATACTTAACATCAGGAAGAGACAACTGAAATTTCTACAGAAGATGCTGATACCATGGACCGAATATGTGAGCAACGACGAAGTTTTAGAGAAAATGGAAACAAAAAAGGAAACTTATACTTAACATCAGGAAGAGACAGTTGAAATTTCTACAGAAGGATGCTGAGGATACCATGGACCGAATATGTGAGCAATGACGACGTTTTAGAGAAAATGGAAACAAAAAATGAAACTTATATAACATCAGGAAGAAATTTCTTTTAGAAGGATGCTGAGGGATACCATGGACCGAATATGACAAAGTTTGGAAAATTTCATACAACAAGGATGCTGAGTTTGAAATTTCATGGACCATGGATAATATGTGAGCAACGACGAAGTTTGAGAGAAAATGGAAACAAAAACAAAAGGAGACTTTCTACTGCTGAGAATAACATCAACGACAAAGTTTTAGAAAAATGGAAAAAAAAAAAACTATACTTAAATCAGACAGTTGAAATTTCTACAGAAGGATGCTGAGGATACCATGGACCGAATATTTGAGCAACGACAAAGTTTTAGAGAAAATGGAAAAAAAAAGGAAACTTATACTTAACATCAGGAAGAGACAGTTGAAATTTCTACAGAAGGATGCTGAGGATACCATGGACCGAATATTTGAGCAACGACAAAGTTTTAGAAAAATGGAAAAAAAAAGGAAACTTATACTTAACATCAGGAAGAGACAGTTGAAATTTCTACAGAAGGATGCTGAGGATACCATGGACCGAATATGAGCAACGACAAAGTTTTAGAGAAAATGGAAACAAAAAGAAACTTATACTTAACATCAGGAAAAGACAGTTGAAATTTCTACAGAAGGATGCTGAGGATACCATGGACCGAATATGTGAGCAACGACAAAGTTTGAGAGAAAATGGAAACAAAAAGGAAACTTATACATAACATCAGGAAGAGACAGTTGAAATTTCTACAGAAGGATGGACCGAATGAAAGAATACCATGGACCGAATATGAATTTTATACAGAAGGATGCTGAGAATACCATGGACCGAATATGAGCAACGACAAAGTTTTAGAGAAAATGGAAACAAAAAGGAAACTTATACATAACATCAGGAAGAGACAGTTGAAATTTCTACAGAAGGATGCTGAGAATACCATGGACCGAATATGTGAGCAACGACAAAGTTTTAGAGAAAATGGAAACAAAAAGGAAACTTATACATAACATCAGGAAGAGACAGTTGAAATTTCTACAGAAGGATGCTGAGAATACCATGGACCGAATATGTGAGCAACGACAAAGTTTTAGAGAAAATGGAAACAAAAGGAAACTTATACATAACATCAGGAAGAGACAGTTGAAATTTCTACAGAAGGATGCTGAGGATACCATAGACCGAATGTGTGAGCAACGACGAAGTTTTAGAGAAAATGGAAACAAAAAGGAAATTTATACTCAGCTGACACAGTTTGTCAGGGCCCATATGAGTCTCTGTCTTATGTCGCGGCCGAGAAAAGCAAAATACTTCGCGATACCGAGTCCCTACAAACAGCTGCTCAGCGGCTGCAGCCCCTCCCTACAGTGTAGGGGAATCGGTAGTCAAACTGAGTCCAGTGCGGCCGACAGTTGCGGGAGCAGGGCAATTTTTGTTCTGGTCCAAGCGTATGCGCTCCATTAAATCGTACCTTATGTCACATAACGTCCCAGTGGGGAGACGGGGGTGGGGTTAATATCTATTCAACATCAGGAATAGATAGCTGAAATTTCTATAGACACATAATGAGGAAAGAGGGCTTGGAAAATCTGATACTAACAAGGCAGAAGGAAGACAAAAGGAACAACGCGTAACCTACTTATTGAGCTTGACTAAGTGGGTGACGGGACAGGTAAATTAAGAAAAACACAAAATTTATTAAGATTCTAAAAAAAGGACAGGAAGTTATGGAGAGCCATGGTCGTCTAAGTCAAGGTCAATTTTTGGTGCTGGCCAGGACGTACGCGGTTCCGTTTCCCCACAGTAAATCCGAACTTATGTCACATTACGTCTCAGTGTAGAGACGGGGTTAAACATCTACTTAACATCAGGAAGAGATAGCTGAAATTTCTAAGACACATAATGAGGAAAGAGGGCTTGGAAAATCTGATACTAACAAGGCAGATGGAAGACATAAGAAACAACGCGTAACCTACTTATTGAGCTTGACTAATTGGGTGAGGAAATTAGGACAGATGGCTTGGAAAGTTGTGGAGAGTCGTGATCGTCTGCGTCCTGAGAGGATACGGCACAGAAAGCAGAAGACTAGCAGTCAACCATTTTACCAGTATTTCCTGCGATTGATCGTATATGTCAGTTCGACTTGATGTCTGGTTTTATTAAGTTCCGCATGATAAATATCAATTAACTCGATCTGACGGCGATTCTAATTTACAGAAAGAATGTGTATTTTTCGATTTATATTTAGAAGAAAAAAAACTCTTAAAGTTTTGATTAAATCTTTAAAACTTGTGTACACGTCTGCGTCTTCGTCGCCATAAAAATCTCCAAAGGGTTGTTTATTTTCCCGATCTCTAATCAGTTTTGTGTGATGGTCGGCGATACGAAGTTCCAAGGAGTCAGGGTGGTGGTGGTGGCCTGCTGCCGATTGAAACAATGATGAAGATTTACGCCGCGAGAAAGCAGATGTCTTCAGTGAGAAAAAAAAAAAAAAAAGAAGCTACTTACCCAATTTTATTTCAATTACAAACAAAATCATCTGAGTTAATGAAGGCTATTCATGCTGAACAAACGCGTGATCAATAATCATTATGCACTGATAATCAATAAATCTAATTTAGAGTTATCTTGAAGAAGAATAAAAAATGTTTTGTTAGTAGAGCGTAGTAAAGGACACTTCAAAACATTGGACGCCTGTAAGAAATTGAGAATAAATGGTGTTTGCCATTTCTGAAAGCGTTAAAGATGGCTGTGTTTTTTTTTTCTTTTTTTTGCAATGTACGCATGTGATGATCATGTGACCAATTCACTTCTGACGCATTGGTCGGTTATTTGCAACAAAGTCAATGCGCCATTGCGACTGTCGCTAATTAAATGTCAGTCATCGATATATATATATATATATATATATATATATATATATATATATATATATATATATATATATATATATACCTACATTCGTCTTTTCCAGACGATGTACAGTTGCGTTGCTGTTTAATGTTCGATTTTTGAAAATTTTATTGCTAGTTTATTTTTTTCTTTTTCCTTCTATAAAAGTTGCTCGTTGTTTTTTTTTTCTTTTATATTGTATCTATGATTTAACAAATATATTTAAGCTAGAATGCGATATAAAAACAAAATTGCGTTATGTATATAAAATAATTTATCGAAACGACTTTGCAATTTCGAGTTATCAATCTCAAAGACATTGTCAATCGATATATACAGAAAAATACACAAAACATCTGGAAACACTAAAAAGTAAACTTATTCAATAAAATCTCCATTAGTTTCAAACGCGGGCTACAAACGACTTCGGAATCACATGTGACTCTTCTGGACGGTCTCCCTGTTTAAGTTGATGAATTCTTCCATAATCCTTACCTTCAGATCATCTTTGATGTCAAAAGGAATTTTGTTGGTCTCTCACTTAACTGCGCTCCACACAAAATGATCAAAGTTTTTGCAGTCTTGGAATTGGCCAGGCGTAACGGTGATGCGGTCGCATAAATTATCTGGCAACCATTACTGGGTTCTCCTGCTTGTGTGGCATAGTGCAGTGTCCTGTTGCCAGACATAAGGTTTCTTGACTTGTGGCAGCACTACCTTTTATCAAGCCACTTGACGTAGACCTCCGTGTTGTGTCAGGGGCTCATACCAACAAATTCGAGTTCTTTTCTCACCAGAACGATCAGAACGAGTTTCCTGAGCTGCCGTACCTTCGTAATCAGCATTAGACTCATCCAACTCTTTCTGAATGCTCTTCACTCTCTTCAGATTGAAATACTCTCAAATGTCCTTATAGAAGCTTCCGGGGCTAATGTCAAGCAGTACAGCATGCTGTTTCAAATTTTCTTTTCCTCATAGACAGTGCGAAACTGATTCTACCAAAAATACAAAAACAAAATCAAAAACAAAGAACGGGACATGCGCTAAATTAAAAGTATAAAATGGCGGCAAATTAATCATTGACTCCTGTATATGTATGTTGGAGAGCAACAAGATTAGTTTAGATTATTTGACTGTCTCCCTGTTGTAATTCTTATTATATGTACCCGACCGTTTTTCGAATTAACTCGTATGATCTTTCAAATTAAGATATTTCGATGTAATGAAGATTTTACTAATAATAAATATGAAATTTGTAGATTCTTTACAATTTGTCAGCATTCCTTCCTCTTCAGTACCAGCAGGCATCATTCTATGTTTTTTTTTTCTACTGTGGTTTGCGTAGAAAATACGATTTCAAGAAATGGAATCCAAGTCGTTTTCGCGCCACATAATCACAAATATGGAACTGTACCATACAACAGAAACCACATCTCTTGAGGACTAAAAATAGTACCAATCACTAAAATGGAGAGTACATAAAACCAGAAGAGAGAATAGTGACAAATATTCTATATGCTGATATTCGAAACTACTTCAAACAAAAGGTAAGGAAAGAATTAATACTGGAAAATGCGTAGAAAATACGATGTCAAAATATGAAATCCATCAGGTTTAAAAATCACATTTTTTCCCCATCTTCTAGATTGGTTGGCAGCCAAGTTTGGAGAGTACAGAGTGTCTTGCTTTTTTTTTTTTTTTTAAGAGGAGATGAAATGGATTTATAACGTTAACGAGTGCGAAAGTAAATGCAATAATCTTCGTTGGAATTTGAACTCGGCATGCGACTCCAGCTTTTACTGTTGCGACACGCACACATCTTAGCTGATTTTGGCGATGATTAATCTTTAATTCAAGTAAATTAACGCAGAAAATAAAAAAATAGCATGCGTCATCCGTTGAAATAAAATATTAGGCATTTTTTTTTTCTAAAATTTCTTTTAAAAAACAAATCATGATGCCTAAAAGTAAGAATTACTGAACGAATATTCAGACTAAAAAAAATAAGAATTTTTTCTTCTTCAAGAATTTTTATTTTTATCTTTAAACTGTCAATTGGAAGTATTTTAAAAATTCATGTCAGATTCAGTCTGTCTTCCTGTCATATACTGGGAATTTAAATGACGTTTTTAAATTGTTTTTTCTTCTGCCAAGCATCTTTTTTTTATAAATATTAGTTTAGTAATAAAATTTATAATGTAAAATATCATAATCATATCGTACGTTGGCAAAATTTTTCGTTCAGTTTCTGAAGTTCGATTGTACTATGATTGTTTATTTCACTTTTGCATGTAGCCGAACTGAAGAGAGATATTTCCTAAACAGTTCACTGATATTGATGACAGTTATGCTGATGACATAGATATTCATACTATGCATAAGAATTATCTCCAAACAAAAATCAATATTCCCTACCAAGGATTCCCAGTCGTTCTCAAGAGAAACCATTTCAAAACAGGGTTCTGATGACGAGAGGAGATATGCCGATGATATAGGTATTCATAGTTGGGATAAGAATGATCTTGAACTAAAAATCAACATTCTCTACCAAGGGTTTCAAGAAGTTAGACGCAAGAGAAACCTTTCCAAAACAGGGTACTGATGAGGAGGAGAGATATGCTGATGGCATAGGTATTCATAGTCGGGATAAGAATGATCTTGAACCAAAAATCAAAATTTTATATCAAGGATTTCAAGATGTTGGACCCAAGAGAAACCTTTCAAAAACAGGGTTCTGATGAGGAAGAGAGATATGATGATGGCATAGGTATTCATATTTGGGATAAGAATGATTAGAACGAATAATCAACATACTCTAGCAAAGGTTTCAAGAATTCGGACTCAATATAAAGTTTCCAAAACAGAAACATGAATAAAGGCAGTGATGGCGCCTACTCTGAATACATTATAAAAATTTAGGATATGAAAATAATAAATACTAAACACTTTAAATAACTCGGCCTATGGAACAATAGTAACAAATGTAGTATAAGGGATACTGAAACTGAATACAGGATAAGTTGCAATAGAGGTAGTTTCTAACAATACCACAAGGTGTTGCAAAACAAAAAGGTATAAACCTAGAAATGTGAGTAATGTTATTAAATATCCTCGCCGAATGTAGTTTCTCATATAGTCTTATGCCTGACACTTACAGAACTGTATACAATGCCAGCTGTATACAACGGTTTTATTAGACCACTGGTTAAATATCATTTCCTACGACTAAACCCCGTATGTCGTAAAAAAAAACAATGCCTCTTCGAACGTTGTGCGCTGGCGCCACATAATAACAAAGAACTGTACCAAACAACAGAAACCACATCTCATGATGACTAAAGACAACAGCAATAATTAAATGGAGAGTACATGAAACTAGAAGAGAAAATAGTGACAAAATCAAGATGCTGACATTCGAAACGTATTCAAACAAAAGGTTAAAAATGAATTAATACTGCAAAATGCGATAACAGTTGGTATGATGTATATCATTCTGTAGTATGTTTAAAACGACACGTAGTTCATTGGTGACCAAAAGGATTTTCAGAGACGAACGAGACGCGTCTTATCACTAAGTTAATCTCTTTTGAAACCTACAGTGGTAACGCCACCAAGCGGTCGTTCACAGAATTTCTTTGATAGAAAAGCGAAGAAACCCAACTTGTGGCTTACTGTATTTTTCAGTGAATAAACAGAGTAACTTTTAAACGAGAATTTAACACCAAATCTGTTTGCGTTCTATACATCGAAACTGTCAGCTCTGTGGTTTTGGTGAACTTACACAACTGGCAATAGTGCCTTCATCGAGATATTGTTTTACCATAGTCCACCTTATACATCTACAAATCTAGCATATGTACTTGAATTGAATACTTTTGCCATATCTGGTCTTGTGGCCCTGCTGTTCATTTCGAGGTGCTCGACAAAATTCAAAGTATCTGGAATTGGTCATAATATAATAATAATAATAATAATAATAATAATAATGATAATAATAATAATGTAATCGGTCCTGAATTGGCTTCTCGACTTCAGACACTTTCTCCTTCTGTCTTTTCTACAAATATTTCCATGTTTACTGCCCTGACGAGCTTTTTTATCTGGTGCCCCGACTACAGGAATTCAAGCGTGCTGCTAGATTGGCGCCTAGGTCCCACCCATTTACTGCTGAAAACGTTATATGTAACCGTCAACTCCAACAGTTGCTTTTCCCGCACTTTCCGATAGTGGAATTCCCTTTCGCTTACTTGCCTCCCTGATAACTACCATCATCAAAAATTTAAATACAACGTCAATCGCCATCTTCTGTTGCCTTGATCTTTGCCCTTTATTTCTTTCCTCAATTCCTCCCACACCCATTCTTTTCTCTCATTTTCACTCTCCATAACCTCCTGAGTGCTAGTGGCACGCCTGCCCTGCTTAGGGTGAAATGCTTAAAAAAAATTCCGTTTAGATATCATTAGTTTCACTCATGGCATAGACCTGTGCATACCGTACCTCTTACTTTGAAACATTATTTAAGACCAGTGAATCTGTAATTGCAATAGAGAGATCTTTTCGTTTTCAATCCATATTACGTCGAAATGGTGCTGTTCCGAATAGAAAATCGATATTGCTATGGGCTGCAAATTTTAAAACCACAGATTCAGCGTTTAAAATAAAACCACCTAGAAGACCTCGAAGTTGTCAAACTTCCAGGTGATGGAAAGATTCACCATTTGGAGGATGTCATTTTTAAAACTAAATAAATAAAAACTGTAGCCCTTTTTTTAATAAGTCAAATCTATATAGATTCACAGTACGCCAGAAAAGTCATCCACATTTTAAACTTTTACCTGTGTTGTAGAATAGTTTTCACAGTGGAGGCTTGTATTTCGCTAAGTCGGTCCTAAAAGGGTCCGACGTACAAAACGTTAGAAACTTGATATAAGAGTTAATGACGCAGCAATCTAGATGGGGTGGTTGATACTTCAATGTCCGACATCGACTGACTCACTCAACTCCACTGAGCCCAACTGGCGACCGCTACTATTACTACTAGTTATTATGTGTGGGAAAGTCTATTACAATAGAATAGGTAATGTTCCGGTATAACAACCTGTGTGATGATAATGAACATAGGTAAGTGCTAATTTTGTCTTCACGTAGCTAATACAATACTTTTTCAGATAGTCAGTTGCCGCCATTGCTTGGACAGGTGAAAATCATGCGTTTCTTCTTGAAAGGTTTTTTTTTAAGACTGGCGAATCTGTAACTGCAACACCGAGGGTTTTTATCGTTCATTTCATGTTACATCTTAATGACGATAGAAGATCGATACTGCTATGGGTTCAGTACTTAAAAGAAAGCCGCCTGGAAGCGCTCGAAATTCTGGGTGATGGAAAACTTTAGGAATCGACTACAAAAGTTTATGGCGAACAGAGGCCACCATTTGGAGGTTGTCATTTGTAAAACCAGATGAATAAAAACTGTAGGCCTTTAATTAAATAACAGTGAAATATATACATATAGATACAGGTTGCGTCAGAAATATCTCCCACATTTTTAACTGTCACCCCTATGATGCTAGTGAACTTAGGCAAGTGTCAATGGTGACTAAACGTAGCTGATGTCTTACCATATTTTTTTTCAGTTACCATTATTGCTTGGCCAGGTGCAAATCATGCGTTTGCTCTTGAAATGTTTTTTTTTTTTAGAATGTCGAATCTGTAAGTGCAACACAGAAGGCATTTGTTGCTCATTTCATGTTACGTCTGAATAATGATAGAAGATCTATATTTCTATGGGTGGAAAATTTTAGGGTAAATGGAAAACATTAAAATGACTTGAGATACGTATGTTCCTGAAAGATTGTTTTAATAGAAAGGTTTTTTTTTTTTTAATTACAACCGACAATGGCACTGGCTGCTCGGTCAATGAATACAGAATGTTTCCATATAAGGAAACGACTAACATTAAAAATTGTAGACTGATCAGAATTGCTTTTGAAGATCCCACAAGCGACGCTACGTACCGCAGCTACAGAATCACAAAGCTCTTTACCAAATAGCCAAAACCGCATCACTTGAAACCTTAAAAAAAAAGCAACAACAAATTAAACAGCAAAAAAACAAAAACAAAAACAGCAAAAAGAAAAAAAATAGCAAAAGAGTAAAAAATTACAAAAAATACACAAACAGCAAAAAATAACAAAACAACTGTAAAACAGAAAAAAATACCAAAATCAAAAAAGGGCAAAAAAAAAACAAAAACAGCTAAAAAGTAAAAATAGCAAAAAAGCAAAAACAGCAAAAAATTCAAAAACAGCAAAAATGCAAAAAAAAAAAAAAAAAATAGCAAAACGCAAAAATAGCAAAAAAAGAAACAAAAACGGCAAAAATTACAAAAACAGTAAAAACAGCAAAAATACAAAAACACAAAACTGCAAAAAATCAACAAAAACTGCAAAAAAGTGAAACAGCAAAAAAAAAAAAAAATCAACAAAAACAGCAAAGAAACAAACAAAAACAGCAGTAACAAATTGAAGAAAGCTCGGAACTCTTGTAACTAGATGAAGAAATAATAACATAACCAAGATGTTGATCATTTTCTCACAGTAGCAGAAATGTTAGGAAGGAACTCACTACAGTATCAGAAAAAAAGAACGTATGTACCCGTGGTGTAAGGGATAGTGACTTCCAATGAGAAGTCGTAGATATGAGTTCAGTTGGGTTCATTATATTAACTTACGCACAAATACCCTTGGGAAAGGTAGGAATCGCTCTACTACAGCTCCAACTATGGGTTAAATAGTAGAAATCTTATACGGAAAAAATATTTTTAGTCTCAGAAATAATTGCTAATAAAATATTAACTTGCATATAAAAAGAATTACTCTTACAACCGCAAAACGTTTCGGCTTTAAATAAACCACAGAGGGTTGATAAACCGTAAAAAAGAAATCAATCAGTCAGTAGTGGAAAGAAAAAAAGAGTGGACTTCAGAAGTCTAATTTAGTGAATTTTTTTTATATAATTCAGGCGACGTCCGAATTACTCAGATTGAAATGTCTTTTTTTATGGAAATATGATTTATTGATGTGTTTCTTTAACGGCATATCAACTCCTTATGGGTCATTTAACATTGAAATATAATTTTCTTGAGAGATTTGAAGAAATAAAAAAAATGATATATGTTATTCTGCTTTCACAATTGAATACATGGTAAATGATACGCTGCTTTTGTGTAGATACATGTTTCTGTGGACATAATTACGAGAGGCAAGGACATGTGAATCAATAAAGCCAGAAATTTTTTTTTTTTGATTGTAAGAATTTTTTCTGGGCGGGGAGATAATAATGGTTTAGTGATATAATTTTGCTAATTAATCCATAGCTGGGGGAGAAGACATGGATTCGTACTTTTCCCAAGTGTATTTGCGCGTAAGTGAATATAACGAACCTAACATGAATTGGAACTCTACTCTCCGATTAACAATCCCGAGCCATTACCCATTACACCGCCCGCACATCCAAGCTTAAAGCACCTGGTATTCTCAAGCGATCACTCATCTAGATACTGACCAAGCTCGAAGTTGCTTAACTTCGGCGATCGTACGAGAACCAATGTGTCAACCTGATTCAGCCATATACCCTTAATGGATGTAGCTTGGTTTATATATATATATATATATATATATATATATATATATATATAATATGGCGGTTGGAATGGCGAACTGAACCCTTTATTTCCTCAAGGACACATGGCTAAAGTGTATAAAAGCGTCAGTTAGATCCACTGACAGGACCCAACGAATGTGAGTTCAATACCCGGTTAAGGCAGCGGAGAACTTCGAGAGGGGAATTAACATGAGATAACTGATAACTGACATCCATTAAACATGGCACGTGGAACTAGAACAGTCTACCCCAGTGAACGAAATAAAGGGTTCAGTTCGACATTCCAACCACCTGAAGAAGGCCGGAGCGTACAATGGCCGAAACGTTGTAATAAATATGGCGACAAAGATGAGGACAATAGTCCGAATAATGTAAATAGTGTACCTATATATAATTATATCTATTTATTTTATATCTGTATATTACCTCTTACCTATATATTATTATTTCATATTACCTATAGGGAGTGCGATGGTTAAATTGTCAACATTTTATATTATTAATTTTTCGCGTGTTTGTTTTCGATTTTGTCGACTGCATACTATGGTAGGGTCAGTTGGGCACCGTCTGTGAGAAAAAGAGCACTATGACGCAATTCACTCCGTCAGAAATTGGAAAACGGTATTCTGTACTGCTTGGCATTCGCACCGGTACCTTCAATATGAATGTTACAGAGTGCTTGGGTATCAATCTGAGGACAGTGCAGAGGAAACAGTTGGATGAGTTTGATGAGTTTTACGGAGGTACGGCATCTCGGAAAACTCACTCTGATCGTTCTGACACCCGCATTTGTTCGTGAGAGCCCCAGTCTCAGCGCGGATGCCTACATCAAATACCATAAGGAAGTAATTCTGTCCTGGGTCAAGAGGGTGGAAGACCCTATGTCTGGCAACTGGACACTGTACCATATCACACAAGCAGGACAACCCAGTCATGGTTGCTAGACAATATCTGCAGCTACATCACTCTTTACATCTGGCTACCTAACTTCTCAGACTGCAACTCCCTTGAGAATTATGTGTGGGGCGCAGTTGAGGGAGAGACAAAAAATCTTGTGAAATCAAAAATGAACTGAAGCAAGGATTATGGCAGCATTAACCAACTTACAGAAAGAGACAGTCTAGAAGAGTCGCAGGCGGTTCCGAAGTCGTATGAAGGCCTTTCACTGTTGAAACTGTTAAATGCAGCCGTCTCTTCTACTCCAATAGCTTCATGTCTTGCACCTCTCGCCTGTGGAACACCCTTCCCTTTTACTGTTTCCCTGATAGCTATAATCTCCAACTATTCAAATGTAATGTCAATAGACATCTCCATTTGCCTTGATCTATCCACTATCCTTCTCTTCATCCTTTCCTCTATAACTCCTATCTGATCTTGCTCCAAATCCTATGTAACCGCTTGCGTGCTAGTGGCTGTCAGGCTTGCTTGTGGTGAAATGCTTTAAAAAATATATATTTATTTCAATTTTGTTTATTTAATTTTTATTTCTACACCACAGCAGCTTGGAACTAAGTGCTTATTATTAATAAACTAGCTAGTTTACCATTACGAGGCAAAGTGCCAATATGTATTAAGTTTAGTTGAGCTCGGCGCATGGCTTCATTAATAAGACACCCAGTGAGGATCGATCTCATTATATTTGTTTAAACATAGACCGCGACCCTTACCCAAGATTTCCACCGACTGACCAATGATTACCCCGATGTTGCACTTCAGTCTTCAACCTCGTCGGTATACGCCGAAAAGCTGGGCAAGGGCGCGATGTATGCTCACAAGGCAATACAATGAAAGCTAAACGCCAAGTCGATAAATAAGAACGCGAACCGTGCAGACTGATGTAGCATTGCCGTCAAAAAATGACGGCATTTTGTTAGGAAGTTTTAATAATCAGATGCAGTGAAACAAAAGTTTCGAAACAGCGTATTGAGATTCAGTAAAGCGGAAATAAAGAATTCATTTCTAAAATAGAGGCCAATGAACTGTTTAATTAATCCGTTTCCCTTATATCTGTTGGACGATCAATGGTATTGATGATTTATTGATTACCCTTTTTTGTTCAATATATTTTCATATTGAAATTGTTATGCTTAATATACCAGTGAAATAAAAATATCTCTCGGAAAAGATTAGCAACAGAACAACAAAAAACAACAACGGCAAAGCTATTTAAAGACCAACTTCAAGCAAGACGATCACTTAATAGATACGGGTATCTAACTGCCTCACATGAAAAGCTTGAACAAATAAGACTGCAATCTAAGAAACGCAAGAATAAAGGAACTGATTAATGAAACAGTTCCTTTTACTCGCGGACTAAGTTTGTAAAAATTCAGATAAATATTTTATTCTTATATATTATGAAAAGGACTAATAGAATAATCATTGATAAATTTACGAACTTAAGTTGATTTACCAAATTCCCCACTGCAAACGAGACAGGAAATATATAAATAAATACTGATAATTACTGATAATTATTACATGATTTGATTTTTTTCAGGAATCCGTGTGAACAGGTAGTTGAGATTTGGGAAAACTTTTGTTATGTCTGCTCTTCCCCCTAACAATTCATCGCTCACCCAGACATCCCGACGTGGCAATACGAATAGACGTTTTGGAACAGCGTGACGGGAATGTCCCTTTCCAGCCAAGGACAGGCCCAAACTCTGTCCTATCCCAAGCATGACTCTTAATATAGACTAGCAGTCGGATATAACCTATTTCCGGTTTGGTTCTCACTTGATCTCCAAAAATCCCTCATTTACCCATTTACTTTCCATTCTCCTTTGGTTAAAGTGGTTTCCGCTTAGAAAGCCGAAATTCAAAAGGATTTATCTACTGGTCCATCAAAGAAAAACACTTGAGATCAAGATAAAATAGACCTCTCCGCGGGTGTCAATAGAATTATTTAAATTAGACGCGGCTTCGCATTGTATGCCGGGAGGCAACCTAATACAATGAACCAATAGTTATGCTACACTGCACAACAACTGGGGAAGTTTTAAAAGTGTGATCGAAAAAAAAAACGTGTCAAAAAGGACAAATTTTCTCTCGACATGAGTATTACTATCTGCATATATTTGTATAATATTACACTATTTATATTGTTCGGACTTTTGTCCTCATCTTCGTTGCCATATTCACGACGTTCCGGCCGTCTTCAGATGATTGAAATTTCGAACTGAACCCTTTATGGTAGTGAATGCTGAACAATTTCCATACCAATGAAGAGGAGACTTGAGGCAACAGAAACAAAGCAAAGAGTTCTGAACTGCTATGTAATAACCATCCTCTTATATGGCAGTGAATGCTGAACAATTTCCATACCAATGAAGAGGAGACTTGAGGCAACAGAAACAAAGCAAAGAGTTCTGAACTGCTATAAATAACCATCCTCTTATATGGCAGTGAATGCTGAACAATTTCCATACCAATGAAGAGGAGACTTGAGGCAACAGAAACAAAGCAAAAGAGTTCTGAACTGCTATGTAATAACCATCCTCTTATATGGCAGTGAATGCTGAACAATTTCCATACCAATGAAGAGGAGACTTGAGGCAACAGAAACAAAGCAAAGAGTTCTGAACTGCTATGTAATAACCATCCTCTTATATGGCAGTGAATGCTGAACAATTTCCATACCAATGAAGAGGAGACTTGAGGCAACAGAAACAAAGCAAAGAGTTCTGAACTGCTATATAATAACCATCCTCTTATATGGCAGTGAATGCTGAACAATTTCCATACCAATGAAGAGGAGACTTGAGGCAACAGAAACAAAGCAAAGAGTTCTGAACTGCTATGTAATAACCATCCTCTTATATGGCAGTGAATGCTGAACAATTTCCATACCAATGAAGAGGAGACTTGAGGCAACAGAAACAAAGCAAAGAGTTCTGAACTGCTATGTAATAACCATCCTCTTATATGGCAGTGAATGCTGAACAATTTCCATACCAATGAAGAGGAGACTTGAGGCAACAGAAACAAAGCAAAGAGTTCTGAACTGCTATAATAACCATCCTCTTATATGGCAGTGAATGCTGAACAATTTCCATACCAATGAAGAGGAGACTTGAGGCAACAGAAACAAAGCAAAGAGTTCTGAACTGCTATGTAATAACCATCCTCTTATATGGCAGTGAATGCTGAACAATTTCCATACCAATGAAGAGGAGACTTGAGGCAACAGAAACAAAGCAAAATTTTCTGAACTGCTATAATTTCCATCCTCTTATATGGCAGTGAATGCTGAACAATTTCCATACCAATGAAGAGGAGACTTGAGGCAACAGAAACAAAGCAAAGAGTTCTGAACTGCTATGTAATAACCATCCTCTTATATGGCAGTGAATGCTGAACAATTTCCATACCAATGAAGAGGAGACTTGAGGCAACAGAAACAAAGCAAAGAGTTCTGAACTGCTATGTATAATAACCATCCTCTTATATGGCAGTGAATGCTGAACAATTTCCATACCAATGAAGAGGAGACTTGAGGCAACAGAAACAAAGCAAACAGTTCTGAACTGCTATGTAATAACCATCCTCTTATATGGCAGTGAATGCTGAACAATTTCCATACCAATGAAGAGGAGACTTGAGGCAACAGAAACAAAGCAAAGAGTTCTGAACTGCTATGTAATAACCATCCTCTTATATGGCAGTGAATGCTGAACAATTTCCATACCAATGAAGAGGAGACTTGAGGCAACAGAAACAAAAGCAAAGAGTTCTGAACTGCTATGTAATAACCATCCTCTTATATGGCAGTGAATGCTGAACAATTTCCATACCAATGAAGAGGAGACTTGAGGCAACAGAAACAAAGCAAAGAGTTCTGAACTGCTATAACCATCCTCTTATATGGCAGTGAATGCTGAACAATTTCCATACCAATGAAGAGGAGACTTGAGGCAACAGAAACAAAGCAAAGAGTTCTGAACTGCTATGTAATAACCATCCTCTTATATGGCAGTGAATGCTGAACAATTTCCATACCAATGAAGAGGAGACTTGAGGCAACAGAAACAAAGCAAAGAGTTCTGAACTGCTATGTAATAACCATCCTCTTATATGGCAGTGAATGCTGAACAATTTCCATACCAATGAAGAGGAGACTTGAGGCAACAGAAACAAAGCAAAAAGTTCTGAACTGCTATGTAATAACCATCCTCTTATATGGCAGTGAATGCTGAACAATTTCCATACCAATGAAGAGGAGACTTGAGGCAACAGAAACAAAGCAAAGAGTTCTGAACTGCTATGTAATAACCATCCTCTTATATGGCAGTGAATGCTGAACAATTTCCATACCAATGAAGAGGAGACTTGAGGCAACAGAAACAAAGCAAAGAGTTCTGAACTGCTATGTAATAACCATCCTCTTATATGGCAGTGAATGCTGAACAATTTCCATACCAATGAAGAGGAGACTTGAGGCAACAGAAACAAAGCAAAGAGTTCTGAATTTATGTAATAACCATCCTCTTATATGGCAGTGAATGCTGAACAATTTCCATACCAATGAAGAGGAGACTTGAGGCAACAGAAACAAAAGCAAACAGTTCTGAACTGCTAAATAACCATCCTCTTATATGGCAGTGAATGCTGAACAATTTCCATACCAATGAAGAGGAGACTTGAGGCAACAGAAACAAAGCAAAGAGTTCTGAACTGTTATGTAATAACCATCCTCTTATATGGCAGTGAATGCTGAACAATTTCCATACCAATGAAGAGAGACTTGAGGCAACAGAAACAAAGCAAAGAGTTCTGAACTGCTATGTAATAACCATCCTTTATATGGCAAATGCTGAACAATTTCCATACCAATGAAGAGGAGACTTGAGGCAACAGAAACAAAGCAAAGAGTTCTGAACTGCTATGTAATAAACCATCCTTTATATGGCAGTGAATGCTGAACAATTTCCATACCAATGAAGAGGGAGACTTGAGGCAACAGAAACAAAGCAAAGAGTTCTGAACTGCTGTGTAATAACCATCCTCTTATATGGCAGTGAATGCTGAACAATTTCCATACCAATGAAGAGGAGACTTGAGGCAACAGAAACAAAGCAAAGAGTTCTGAACTGCTATGTAATAACCATCCTCATCCAGTGAATGCTGGACAATTTCTTCACAGATGAAGAAGAAACTTTAGGCCACAAAAACAAAGAAATGGTTTCTGAACTGCTATGTAATATCAGTCCTCCTATATGGCATTAAATGCTGGACAATTTCCTGGCGGATGAAGAGGAGACATGAGACAACTGGAAACAAAGAAAAGAGTTCTGAACTGTTTGGTTTGGTTTGTTTGACGGCATATCATGCCGACAACTATTTTTTTCCTGGTAATATTTTTGTTTTGTCAAAAATCTATTTCTGGTAATATTTTTCCTCAAAAATGTACAGCTTGTAATATTTTTTCAAAAACGTATAGTCGGCAACACTATTCTTTCAAAAAACGTACAGCTGGCAATATTATTTTTTCAAAAATGTACAGCTGGCAACATTATTTTTTCAAAAACGTATTATCAGTGGCCTTGTTGTTGGACGTAGTTTATCGTCTTACCCAGGACGCGGATGTAGTTTATCGTCTTACCCAGGACGCGGATGCAGTTTATCTTCTTACCCAGGACTCGGATGCAGTTTATCGTCTTACCCAGGACGGTTTCTGAACTGTAATATCAATTCTCCTACATAGCAGTGAATGCTGAATAACCTTTTCACAGATGAAGCTCGTAAATATTACTTTAACAGATTTTTTGAAATAGCAATGACTTTTCCAGATACAAGTCCTATAATTTATCTCTAACCTGTATACATGAAGTGGATTAAAATCTTTCCCAAGGAAGATATTTGCGTCTGAATGAATGTAACTAATTCGATTTTCCGATTTTTTCATTTTAATCCGTAATGCGTTACACCCCCGCACAGCCTGATACAACAGTGACTTATCCCCATCAAAAATTCTTACAATCTAATATTTTTTCTGGTTTTAAATAAGCTACAGAAAGAAAATCAAGCAATCATGTATTAAAAAAAAGATTTAAAAGTATTTAACACAGAACTTTTTATAAAGACAAGAAAGGTAATAAGCTAATAATATCTATCTATCTGTCTGTCTGCCTGTCTATCTGTCTATCTAGATACAGATATCTCGCTCTTTTTATTATTTATTTATCAAGGTTTTTATTATCTATCTATCTATCTATCTATCAGAAATTGTTCATTATCTTTTAATTTATCTGTGTATATAAGTTTGTTAATTATCTATCAATCTGAATTTGTTCATTATCTATCAATATGTCTATTTATTAGATTGGTGCAAAAATAATGTCGTTTTTGACGTTAAGTTGAACGTCAAAAAATGACATTATTTTTTTAACCAACCTAATATATTTGTCTGTTCCTTTATCTATGTATCTCTGTCTCCCCTCTCTCTCTCTCTTCTATATATATATATATATATATATATATATATATATATATATATATATATATATATATATATATGTTCATTATTATCTATCTATGTCGATATATTTATTCATACGATGTCTGCCAGAAAAGAAACAGGATTGAACTCACAAACAATTTATGTCAAAACCAAATGACACACTACAATTTTCCCTTTTGGAATTATCACCCACTCGACTCTAAAGCACTTTCCCATCCTTCTCCGCAGATGAAGGGGAGTTTGTGGAAAGAAACAATATCACACAGAGCCAACTTGAGTCAGTAGCGAGGCGACTCTAGCACGGAGATATTCATTAAGTGAACCCATTTTCTGCACGAGGAAATCATCAAGATGACCGTGACCACTCAGCTGGGAGAATTCTTCCAGGAGTGCATGGAGGTGTAACAGAGAAGGATTGGTTAAAGTGCATTAGACTCGAGGGAGATAATTTCAAAAGGGGAAAAATTGTAGTTTGTAGCTTAGATTGTAGGTTGTAGCTTGACACAACTAGTATTGTTTTAAATGTCTTAGATTTATAGGGAAGAATGATTGGGTTTAAAAGACGCCTGTTATATTTGAAGATAAGAAAAACAAAACGCAAATGCTTCTTTGGTCTTAATTAATATATTATATCTAGATAATAATTCACATCATTATCGATGATATAATCTAATCAATTTGCCGAATTGTTGATCGCTCAACTCTAGTAAGTAAGCATTCACAACACCGTGACAATCGTCCGAGGGAAAAAAATGGAAATAATAAAAAAAAGTCAAAGAAAAAAATCAATCATCCACGCCGAATCCCATGAGTCACATATCGCTTCGCCAATATTGATTTTAAAAACAAAAAACGGATTTAATTCTAAACAACACAATCATGGAACTTGATAATTTCATGATCCCGATTTTGCTCTGGAAAACGCAGTTTTTATTAAAAAAATCGTAAGTATAATTTATTTAGACGAAGAAGAATTGAAAAATACTATGCTATTTGAATCATCTACGATTAATATGTAACCGGGCTATTTCAATAATTATATTTTCAATATATATATATATATATATATATATATATATATATATATATATATATATATATTTTTAAAAAATATGATTCCTTCGCTATATAAGAGTTCTCATGTTTCAAAAACGAGAGCCGAAACCATCAATATAATTATGAAAATTAAGTTGAATCAAGGTGTTGGGTCCCGTTTTATCCTCAAGCGAAAATTCAGGAATAAGCTATCTTGTGGTTTGCGCGTGTTTATAAGTATGGTCCATTGCAACATTAATTACTATGGAAACGGTTATGCCGACCGTCTTGGTTAGATGGTCAGACAGTTAATTCTTATCTACAGATTCGTCACCTTCGGAAAGGTTATGCCAAAGAAGAGTGGGGTATCTATTTCAAAGCTAATGGTGGCGGTCACCGTCTAGTTAGTTTGGCGCGACGGCAGTTCGTTAAGTGTCCAGAGGATTTTGTTTTATTGTTATCTATCTGTTAATCTCTTTATTTATTTGTTTATTCCAATGGCTGTTCCGTATACAAACGTGTTGTACTGAACTAAAATTTGTTTTTTTACGACTTCACAAAGGGTTTTTCTATTTAATGATTTGGCTAAGCTTTTAAGCCTTTTATTAACCTATGGCTAAGTTTGCTAGAAAGATCATCATCTGGTATACCCCTCCGTTTAACCAAATGCTCAGTACCAAACTAGGGCATAAGTTCCTAGCTTTAATTGAAAAACACTTTCCCACTAATAGCAAACTTAGCGAGATCTTTAATAAAAACACCTTAAAATTAAGTTACATCTGCACTGAAAATCTAGAAAGAATCATAAAAAGACATAATAATAAAATCCTGGAAAAACATGCATGCCAAAACAGTAATAAAGCTCTTAAACTGAAATTAGATAAAAAACAACGAAACATTATGTGATTGTAGAAACCCTAAAGACTGCCCGTTGGAAAATAAATGCCTCACAAAACCTGTGGTATACCAATGCACTATCTCATCCATTGAGAGTCCTAACACTGATAGAACATACATTGGGTCAACTAAGAATAAATTTAAAATTAGATGGAGGCAACACAAGAGCTCCTTCAACAATATTCAAAATAGAAATCAGACATCCCTATCCAAATATTTCTGGCATCTAAAAGAAACGAATAAAACACCAAAAGTAAAATGGAAAATAATAAATAGAACAAGAACTTGTAAAACCTGAGATGACCCATGCCCTTTATGTCTACATGAAAAACTACACATCATTAAGTTTCTAATTAATGAAAAGTTATTAAACCATAGGCAGGAGTTAACGGTTTTTTTGCTGACATCAAGAAATTTTCGCATTAAATAATTAGCATAAAAAAATAGATAAATAAATAAATTCCATAGGTTAATAAAAGTCTTAAAAGCTTAACCAAATCATTAAATAGAAAAAAAACCTTTGTGGTCGTAAAAAAACAAATTGTAGTTCAGTGCAACACGTTTGTATACGGAACAGCCATTGGAATAAATAAATAAATAAAGAGATTAACAGATAGATAACAATAAAACAAAATCCTCTCGACACTTAACGACCTGCCGTCGCGCCATGAAATTTCTTCCGCTGTAAACTAACTAGACGGTGACCGCCACCATTAGCTTTGAAATAGATACCCCACTCTTCTTTGGCATAACCTTTCCGAATGTTACGAATCTGTAGATATGAATTAACAGTCTGATCACCTAACCAAGATGGAGGACATAGCCATTTCCATAGTAATTAATGTTGCAATGGACCATACTTATAAACACGCGCAAACCACAAGATAGCTTATTCCTAAATTTTCGCTTGAAGATGAAACGGGACCCAACACCTTTATTCAATTTAATTTTAATAATTAAAGTGAGGTTTTCGGCTCTCGTTTTTCAAACATGAGAACTCTTATGTAGCGAAGGAATCATATTATAATAAAAGCTCTACTTATGTATAGAGCACTGGCTTCTTAAAAATAAAAACAAAAATACTAAGGAACTCCGGATTATTTACCTGATGTGTTCCTTCCTACTTTTCTGCATACTTGCGCGCACACACACACACACACACACACACATATATATATATATATATATATATATATATATATATATAGATAGATAGATAGATAGATAGATATTATTTGCTGATTACATTTCTTGCTTATATAAAAGAGTTCTGTATTAAATAGCTTTTAAATCTTTTTTTTTAATATATGATTGCTTGATTTCCTTTTTGTAGCTTATTTAAAACCAGAAAATAATTTTAGATTCTAAGAATTTTTGATGGGGATAAGTCACAGTTGTAGTATCAGGCTGTGCGGAGGTCTAACGCATAACGGATTAAAATGAAAAAATTGCAAAGTCGAATTAATGGAGGTGCTAAACCCCATTAAAATCAATAGCTAAAGCTTATAGAGATACGTAGAAGCCAAACATTGCAAAATCTCCCACCATCTCAGGGGTTAAATCACCAATAGGAACGTTGTTTTTTTGTTGTTGTTTTTTTTGTAAATAAACTCCAAACTATACAGGGAGCAGAAGGTATGATTAATTGTCAGAATATCCTCTGAAACTGAATGAAGTATTTTATTATTTTACGTGTTAACAAGGACCACGTTTCAGCCAGTGATTTTGTTAACTTTACTACTCGTTCGGTTTTAACGATACTTGCAACAGGTTTTTACAACTTTTGGTTTTTAATTTGACTATTTTTTTCATTTCTTTAACCTGTAAACGGCATCAATTAATGTTTCACTGAAAAGCGTATATATATATATATATATATATATATATATATATATATATATATATCAGATAACTGCAAAAGTTCGTGCCCGATTTGTATTATTAATATAATATGAACGCCATTACATACATATCTGTGTATGTGTGCGTGTGTTTTGAACAATAAACATATTACAAAATTAAAATTTTCAGACACACTGTGTACTAATATTTTTTTATTTTATTATTTCAGTTAGGTTCCTCGACTAGTTTCGGCCAGCATGTATAAAATTGAAAATAAATTAAAAATAAATAGTAAGCACTTTCAACACCACTCTTCCTCCACTATCTCAGATAATCAAAAGTGGATGAGAAATACTCCATCTCAAACCAGACCTAAAAATTTTGTTTGAAGAACCCGGCCTTCTAGCATATCATAGACCAAAAAACCTTAAGGAAATTATAGGTAGTAATCAAATTTCAAATGATAAGCTAACCCGTAATAGACCAAAAACAAAAACAACAGGATTTTCCTAGCCATGTAACAACAAAAGGAGTCTATTTTGAAAACACATTAGACATGACAATTCGTTCACTAGCTCAGTCACTAAATCTATTTTCAAAATCTACCACAACTTTAACTGTAGAAGTTATAAAATAATTTACCTATAAGAATGCAAACTATGCCAGAAATAATATGTGAAAAAACTGAATGGCCTTTTCACTACAGAATCAATAATTATCGAAATCGGCAGTAGATTATTACCTGTAAAACAATATTTCCACCTAGAAAAACATGATTTTAAAAGCCATCAAAATTCACTATAATTAAAAAAATAGAAATAGACAGAAAAGATAATCTTACAAAAATACTAGAGGAACATGAAGATAAATGGATTTTGCGCCTCAAAACAGGCTTAACCACAAGTTTAACAACATAGATAGAATTAATATATAACCCCATGAACCAAGCCTTACCTACAGTTTTCACCCACACAAGACAGGCTTGCTCATCAGTGTAGCTAGACATCCGATCCCTTCAAACCGGGACCGATACCCGACCGATTTGGCATCAGACGGAGATTATAACCACTAGGCTATCAACACCCGGCAGAGAGAAAGGCGAATTTTTACGTATTTATCTTTTATAAACGCGCCAGTGACCGAGAGAACACGATCCAATTTGGAGAGTAAAAAGAAAAAAACAAATTTATATCTAGAGTTCTTTAGCATTTATTTTTAAAAACAGTGCTCGATACACAGTAGAGCATAATATTATAATTATTACTTAAAAATGTTTTCATCGCTACACAGAAATTATCATGTTTCGAAACCAAAACATAAATCTTAAATTAAACTTAAAATTTAATACTTAGTTTCATTTTCGAGCGATGCTAAATAACTTCGAATAAATGATTTACTCTTTTCATATAAGCTAAATTATTATATAGTTAAAGTTGGTGGGTGAAAGAGAATTTGATTTTTTTTTTAATTTTTATTATTTTTATTGTTTTAAGTAGTGTTGGTATTTTTGACGAATGAGGATACAAGTATAGGGACATTTGAGTTGATATATAATATTCGTTTTACCTAATACATCAGTTCGTGGAGAGGAGTTATTGTGAATAATTGAATTGGTTGTATTGTATTTTGTATAAGATATTATTAATTATATTTTTTATTAGGATCGGTGGGAGACATATTGGTATGAATGAGGTTTGGTTCATGATGTTCTCATCCTGTTTGTAGTTATGAGCATCTGGTTACTATATAAGAGTTGATATATTTAGGGTGCTTTGAAGTGCCATGTTCTTTTGGGCTTTGGGAAGACATTATTAATGAGAGTCTGTTTAATAGTTTTTTAATACATGGAAAAATATCCGTGAATATAAACGGATTATACTAAAAATAAGCAGACATAATGTTTGTAATTTATTTAATCAGACATGGCTAAAAGAGAATTTTCTGCCTAAATACATACACACATAATACACACACAGACACACACACACACACATATATATATATATATATGTCTGTGTGTGTGTGTATATATATATATATATATATATATATATATATATATATATATATATTGTATATTTAGGCAGCAATCCTTCCTTTATGCATGTTTCATTAAAAACGACAGACAAGGAACTACACAAACATAACTCTACACTAAAAAAACGCCTTGACCGAACTGGAATATAATGAAGCATTGTACCACCTCAACCTTAGTATCAGCGAGCACCAACTTATAATTATATCAGTTACACAACCACATGCTTATCCAGACGTCTTACATTACACCTATCTGATCACAGCTCCATTAGAACCCATTTAAACACACACACACAAATTTGCCAGACTCCATTAGAAACATACTAGTAGAAAACACAAATATATTAACTGCATTCACAATGTGCTAACTGTATTCGGAAATTAAAAACATCCCTACTACACACTAAGACATACACAGAACGCACACACTCAATTAAGCTGAAAAATCGAATTATCCTTGATAATGGCTCAAGGTATAGCCAAAAGCGCTCGGAAATATAAAACATTTGGACAGTTCTTACACACCATTTGTCCAAAAAAAGCTCTTGTTCGAACACAAGAAAAATTAAATAAAAAATATAACCGTAGTACCTTATCTGTTTTTAAATATATATATATATATATATATATATATATATATATATATATATATATATATATATATAATATATAGGCTTAAAAACACTAATATTCCATGGTCATAATTTATTCCATTGGAATCGTAAGTACGATCCAAATCATCAGACCTACAAATTCAAAATGAAAACAGAAAAAACAACTCCGAAATCAAAACAGAATTTAGAGAAAGTGTAAGTATGAGGAGGAGGAGATGAAACCTTAACGGAGAGAATTTTAAGAGATGTGGGGGGCAGGGGGAATTTAAAAAGAGGAGAGAAAGAAAGTCGACGGATGTCTAATGCATAAAGATACATTTCGTGGTGACATATACACACCATAGACAATTAGGATAGGAGGTGGTGGGGAAAAAAAAAAAAAGAAAAAGAAGAGGTGGGGGAGAGAGATGGGACGAAGGAAAATAAAATTGTGTTTACTTAAAGGGCCGCTTTGTAATTGAGAAAATTTGACAAATTACCTGTAGTCGATATTAATTTGTCAAATTTTTATATATATTTTGCATATGTATGTATATTTTCCACTAATATTATCTATCTATCTATCTATCTATCTATATATATATATATATATATATATATATATATGGAAGCACATTGGTCCCGTTGCTGATTGCCCAGTTAAGGTTGCTTGCTGTGGTGTCCATGATGTCAGCCTCGTCAGATCTGCCTTTATCGGTGAAATCCCCGTTAACTTTATAGTGGCTCAAAAACAGTTACTGCTAAAAACGTCTGCGCTATTTCTGATTGTTTTATGACCTTGGGTTTTATTTCGGACGCTATTTCCAGAAGCCGGACAAAATTAAGGTCTTTTTTTTTTTTTGTCATATGAGTTGTGGATGTTGAAGTGAGTACTTCCTTTGGGGTTACAGCTACGTAGCTTCGGCATGATTAACATGAATCGTATACATGTCGCAGTAGATTTGATTCTTGAGAAACCAACTTCTTTTGGTTTCGATGCAAAGAAACGCACAACATCTTCACGATTAACAAATTGTTTTCCCTCTAAGAAAAAAATTGTAGTGATCTAACAAGATGGTAGCCAGATGGAGCAAACGGGGGAGAGTAGGCAGGATGTGACGTAACATATTTAGTGTCATAATCTTAGCCCGATTAACTTGACCAATATGTCTTCTTGCATCATCCTTTAGAAGTAACGTACGTTTACAGTTAACCAATGATAGACATTTTTTGTTCTGCAAATTTTTGTATAATGCTTTTAAATGACAGCACCTATCAGCATTAACATTTTTTGGTCTAACACTTCAAGGTACACGTCAACCTTTATATTCTACCACAGAATTCGCGCATTATTTTCACGTGTAGTCATGGCTTTGGGAAGGATTCTCCTTTTTGTTAGTGAGTGTTAATCATCGTTACCTGATA
Organism: Acanthosepion pharaonis; assembly: GCA_903632075.3. Classification (NCBI taxonomy): domain Eukaryota; kingdom Metazoa; phylum Mollusca; class Cephalopoda; order Sepiida; family Sepiidae; genus Acanthosepion; species Acanthosepion pharaonis. The sequence goes on along the minus strand of CAHIKZ030001571.1, from coordinate 155,344 downwards.
CCTATCCTCCTGTATGACAGAGAATGCTGGATAATCTCCTCAAAAATGAAGAAGAGACTTGTAGTAACAGAAATGTGGTTCTAGAGAAAGATGTTGAGGATGCCATGGACCGAATATGTGAGCAACAGCGAGGTTTTGGATAAAATGGAAACAAATAGGAAACTTATACTGAATATTAGGAAGAGACGGTTGAAATTTCTACAGAAGGATGCTGAGGATACCATGACCGAATATGTGAGCAATGACGAGGTTTTAGAGAAAATGGAAACAAAAAGGAAACCTATACTTAACATCAGGAAGAGACAGTTGAAATTTCTACAGAAGGATGCTGAGGATACCATGAACCGAATATGTGAGCAAAGACGAAGTTTTAGAGAAAATGGAAACAAAAAGGAAACTTATACTTAACATCAGGAAGAGACAGTTGAAATTTCTACAGAAGGATGCTGAGGATACCATGGACCGAATATGTGAGCAAAGACGAAGTTTTAGAGAAAATGGAAACAAAAAGGAAACTTATACTTAACATCAGAAAGAGACAGTTGAAATTTCTACAGAAGGATGCTGAGGATACCATGGAGCGAATATGTGAGCCACGACGAAGTTTTTAGAGAAACTGGAAACAAAAAGGAAATTTATACTTAACATCAGGAAGAGACAGTTGAATTTCTGGGGTACGTAATGAGGAAAGGAAAGACGGCTTGGAAAATCTGATACTCAGAGGACATATTGAGGCAAAGAGGGACAGGGGAAAGCAATGCGTGACATGTTTGATGGGCTTGAGTAAAAGGATGGTAGAACAAGGTTTGGGAGAAATAACAAAAAGACAAAACTTATTGGAGCTACAAAGGGCAGAAAGATGTGGAGGTTACGTCATGAAGGGACACGGAACATAAATGAAGAATTAGAACCATTGTCGTCTTCGTTGGATTGGATTATTACGAACTCTCATCATGTGATAATTTTGACAACGAAAGATTGAGTAGCAAGCCAATGCTATAATAACAAGGCGAGGGCATCTCTTTGATTATACTGAGATTCAGTCAGATGAAGAGGAACCCATTGGCAAGAAACGAAAAGAGGACATTATTCCACCCCAAAAATAAGCCTTTCTACTACGTTTCTATGTATCTACAGCAAGCCCTCGTGTTTACAAGAAATGAAAAGAGAATAGTAAACTGATTATCTGACTCCAAAAATAAGCAAAGGAAGTTATGCTTGTTCAACTCCAACCAATTCACTCAGTGTTCAGAAATAATTCAATTGCTGAAGACTAAGAGCAGCAAATTCTATTTAGTCATTTATATTCTCACTGCTATAACTATGACAATCCAGTGAATTAGTTGACTTAATGTGCTTTTAGTTACAGTGAATTAATTTGTACCAACAAAATAATTTAGTGATGGTACTTTTCAAATGGCTAATTCATTTTATCAACTTCACTTTTTAAATAAGAACATTATGAGACTTGAGAATTATAACTATGTAAATATACTCTTTTTATTATGAAATACACTTGGCCATGTGATTAGAATGTTCACTTACTGACCATGAGACCTGGGTTTGAATCTCAGCATGGTTAATTTATTAGGAAGGTTAGATGTTATCAGTCTGGAAGAGGTGATTCCAGTGTGCAACACTTTGAAAAGTGCCTGAAAACCGTGCTATTGGTTGACACATGTCTTGTGAGTTAAATTGGATTAACAGAATCCTTGGGTGCTGTTGATAGCTGTGCTAGCAGGAAATCACAAGTCATTGTGACCAAGAATTTGAGCGTTCTGGCCTTGTTCAGATTGTTGATCATGCTAAACACACTTTTCTCCCTAAGGTCTGCTCAACATAGTTGCAATATAAACCACAGGTGGGCTCTGTGGGTGTTGAACAAAAACAAAATGTTCCTGACCCAGCTACTTATGGGTATCCTCAAATATGAGTGGCCAGCCTCTAGATTAAGGAACACACCAGTCAATATGAATGGATGCTTCTTCATGGAGGCCTTATGCCTTGAGCATCTCTTGGGCCTTAAAATCAACCTCAATTGAAACTCGTACATATAATCTATTGCTAAAGAGGATATATAGGATAGATATCGGTTGACCCTATACTTGATAATGTTAGGATTTTAGAAGTCAGGGAAGCATCCTCTCGGGTGTTCTTGGAAGGAATATCTCTAAGTGGCACTTACCAAAGTTCTGACACAGTGGAACTAAAGAATGTAAACCGTTAGAACATTTGTCGTAGTCATAGTGGTAGAGAGGTGACAGGCAAGCAATGTTTCGTTTGGGGGGACAAACGTTGCAGGGTGAATGATATTTCATCACCCACAAGGCCGCATAAGCGCTTTTGAAGTTTTAACAGGGATTAGTCAATAAGATGTTAGATATGGCTACATTAATCCATTTTTTGGTCTGATGCGATATTTGTAAACATTAATCATAGCGGAAAGATCTACGTAATTCCTGGAATGATTCAAAGACATTTCTCCCAGCATCTATAGCTATGGTGTGAATACACGAGTTCGATGGCACAAGTAGACGGTTTTTATTTTATGGCCACGTGGCCAAGTGGTTAGAATGTTAGCTTTCTGACCAGGAGACCCAGGTTTGGAGCTCACCACGGTCTATTTGTCAGGAAGGGGACTTCTTGATGTCACTAGTCTGGAGAAGGCGATCCCAGCGCGCAGCCCATTTGGAAAGTTCCTGAAAACCATACCACGGGTTAACCCACGCCTTGTGAGTGAAACTGCGCTGACGGTACTCTTGGGAACAGTCGGTAGTTGTGCTAGCCGAAATCACAAGTCATCGTGACCGAGAGTTTGATCGTGCTAGCCTTGTACAGACTGTTGATCACGCTATATAACGCGTTTCTCTCCCCGAGACGCTAGATAACGTGCTCTCTTCCACAAACTGTAACAAAGGTCTGCTCAACTTAGTTGCAATATAAACCACAAGTGTTTAGAATGTTAGCTTTCTGACCAGGAGACCCAGGTTTGGATCTCACCACGATCTATTTGTCAGGAAGGGGATTTCTTGATGTTATCGGTCTATAGGAAGCAAACCGTGCTCAGCACATTTGGAAAGTACCTGAAAACCATACCACGGGTTGAGTCATGCCTGGTGAGTGAAATTGGGTAGACGAAACCCTTGAATGCTGTTGATGGCTGTACTAGTAAAAAGTCAAAAGTCATCGTGATCGAGAGTTTAAGTGTTCTTGCCTTGTTCAGATTGTTGGTCATGCTAGATAACACACCTCTCTCCCAGAAACTGTAACTAAGGTCTGCTCAGTATAGTTGAAGCATAAACCACAGTTGGGCTCTGTTGAACAAAACCAAAATGTAACTGAGCAAGAATCCTCTAGTCTATAAATATATCCTGAAAGATTTACCGATACTGGTTGCTTCAGACCAATTTTCTTGTGCAAACATTGACTTGCATAATAAAATCTGACATTGTGTATGTCTTGATGGCAGAAGAAAAAAGAAAAGAATTGTCTACCGAGTTTCACTCACAAGGCTTGGCCAAACCGTGACATTGTTTTCAGGCATTTTCTAATGGTGCCATGTACTGAGATTGCTTACACAGGTCGATTAACAGATTCCTGACATAGTGAGATTTGAACCCTGATTTCATGGTCAAAAAATGAACTTTTTAATCACTCAGCTCTATGTCCTCTGATATTTCTAACAAAAGAAACTTAAATACGCATATCTATCCTATAAATATATTTTGAAAATTTTGCCAATATTGATTGTTTAAGACCAATTTTATTGTGCAAATATTGACCTGCATAATAAAATCTGACATTGTGTATGGCTTGATGGTAGAAGAAAAAAGAAAAGGGACATAAAGAATGAAAGGTCCTTAATATTATCTTTTTTTTATTATTATGTCCTGCCCTTTTCTCTTCAGACAATATTTATAAAGCCCAAAATTAAATCTTTCTACTACGTTTCTATGTATCTACAGCAAGCCCTCGTGTTTACAAAAAATGAAAAGAGAATAGTAAACTGATTATCTGACTCCAAAAATAAGCAAAGGAAGTTATGCTTGTTCAACTCCAACCAATTCACTCAGTGTTCAGAAATAATTCAATTGCTGAAGACTAAGAGCAGCAAATTCTATTTAGTCATTTATATTCTCACTGCTATAACTATGACAATCCAGTGAATTAGTTGACTTAATGTGCTTTTAGTTACAGTGAATTAATTTGTACCAACAAAATAATTTAGTCTTGACACTTTTCAAATGGCTAATTCATTTTATCAACTTCACATTAAAATAGGAACATTATAAGACTTCAGAATGATTACTATGTATATCATGAAACGAAAGCGTGAGCAACGATGAGGTCTTAGAGAGGTTGCAAACAAGGAGGGGGCTTACACTTAACATCAGGAAGAGACATCTGAAGTTTCTGGGACACATAATGAGGAAGGAGGGCCTGGGTAATCTGATACTCACGGGTCGAATAGAGGGAAAGAGAGACAAGGGAAAACGACGGATGACATACCTAGCGGGCTTAAGACAGTGGATGACTGAACGTGCTCTTGACGACAGGTGGCAGAAGGAATAAACTTGTTGAGAGCTGCAAGGGATAGAGAGGGTGTAGAGAGCCATGATCGCCTAAGTCCTGAAACGACATGGCACATAAAAAGAAAGAAGGAAGGAGGAGAATCTGATACACATGGGTTGAATAGAGGGAAAGAAAGACAAGGGAAATTAACGCATGACATATCTAGTGGGCGTAAGCAAGTAGATGACAGAACGTGTTTTTGGCGGGAGGTGGCAGGGGGGATGAACTTGTTGAGAGATGCAAGGGATAGAGGGGGTGTAGAGAGCCATGATTGCCTACGCCCTGAAACGACATGGCACATAAAAAGAAAGAAAAGATACTCTTAGGCAGATCATTATACAATTATCATCAGCATAGATATTTACAAGATAAAGAAGAGACTCGAGGCGACAGAGATGTGGTTCTACAGAAGGATGCTAAGGATATCATAGGCCGAGCGTGTGAGCAACGATGAGGTCTTAGAGAGGTTGCACACAAGGAAGAGGCTTATATTTAATATCAGGAAGAGGTAGCCGAAGTTCCTGGGACACATAATGAGGAATGAGGACCTGGAGAATCTGATACTCACGGGTCGAATAAAGGGAAAGAAAGACAAGGGAAAACAACGCACGACATACCTAGTGGCTTTAAGCAAGTGGGTGACTGAACGTGCTCTTGACGACAGGTGGCCGAGGGAATGAACTTGTTGAGAGCTGCAAGGGATAGAGAGGGTGGAGAGAGCTATGATTGCCTACGTCCTGAAAGGACATGGCACATAAAAAGAAATAAAAGTTACTCTTAGGCAGATCATTATACAGTTGTCATCAGCATAGATATTCACAAGATGAAGAAGAGACCCGAAGCGACAGAGGTGTTTTGTACAAAATATCACGAACCGAATGTGTGAGCAACGATGAGGTCTTAAAGAGGTTGCAAACAAGGAGGTACCTTATACTTAACAACAGGAAGCTGAAGTTTCTAGGCCACATAATGAGGAAGGGTGGCCTGGAGAATCTGATACTCACTAGTCGAATAGTGGGAAAGAGAGACAGGGGAAAACAACGCGTGATATACCTGGCGGGCTTAAGCAAATGGATGACAGAACGTGGTCTGGTGGGGGAGGAAGCGGAGAGAAAGGAACTTGTTGAGAACTGCAATGGATAGAGGGAGGTGTAGGTTCCATGTTCGCCGACGTCTTGAAAGGACATGACACATAAAAAGAAAAGGAAATAACCCATTTCTATTGTGAAACAATTTTAACAGGATGTATTTAGGTGTTTACCTGTTTCACCACGGCGACGGGATGTGACCCAAGGTTGGGTTTGATGTGGGGCACTAGACCGCGTACACCCGAGCCGCAAATGACGATTGCGCTGGCATCGATATGACTACCAATCCCCACGCTCTAGGGCAATCAGGGAATACTGTTGCGGGCAGCTTTCCCCTCGGGACACAGTATTTTCCCCAGTTGTGTTTCTGTCCGCTAGCAGAGACACAATTTATTTGCACCTTGCTCGAAGACAGATACGCAACTGATAGATGATTACACTACCTGAGCTCTGCCAAGTAAGTATAGTAGTAGTTGAATGATTCATTTTTTACGGTTTATCAACCATTTGCATGTTATTTAAAGGCAGACAATATTTTTAGATTTTAAGATATTTTAAATTTATTTTTGATGTAGATGTGTGTTATACCGGAACGTACCTATTTCTATTGTAAATAGACTCTCCCACAGATAATAAGTAGTAGAAGTAGCAGTCGCCAGTGAGCTCAGTGGAGTTGTGTGAGTCAGTCGATGTCGGACATTAAAGTATGAGCCCCACAACTAGATTGCTGCGTCATTAACTATTATTGCAAGTTCCTAACGTTTTGTATGTCGAACCTAATTTAGGACCGACTTAGTGAAATACAAGCCTCCACTGTGAAAACTACTCTACAACACTATCGGAGATAATGATTTAGGAATATAAGACTTACTAATTAACCCATAGCTTGGGGAGAAGTGGTAGATTGATACATTTCCAAAGAATATTTATGCATAAATTAATATAAGTAATCCAACAGCAATTTGAACCCGATTCCCTAATTAACAATTCTGAGACATCCATTAAACCATCCATAAATCCAAGCTTACAGCAGCTGGTATTCCCATTTGGTCACCCACCTAGGTACTGACCAGGCTGTTGTTGCTTAACTTCGGTGATCATATGGAAACCAGTGTTTTAAACGTGACAGATTGACGTCAAGTTGTCATCAATTCCTAATTGACTTGACTAGATGTAACCATGTCTTTTCTCGCACTTTTTTCCTGTGGAACTCTCTTTTGATGCCATACATCCAGCCAACTTTGATGTACAAATATTTTTTAAAGTATGCTTAAAATCGACTTTGCTAATATTCCACGTTTTGCTTGATATGATACCATAGATATTATTATAACTTCATTCAATAATTAAATAATTCGCATTTTAATCAAATTGGTAACAGGAATGTTTATTGTCTTTATATATGTGATAGGATTTCAAATTAATCGCTAGAGATTTCTTTAACTTTAACATCTGTCTCTAGTAGATGTATACCTGGACATCTTCCAGTTCTTCGCTCTCTATTTTTATTATCCTTTTATTATGTGTTACAAAAGAAGATAACTTTTGCTCATTTTTAAACATGCTTCGAATATTTCCTTATTTAAGGCAATTAGCATTTTTATAAATATTTTTATGATTCTGATTAGTAAAATGTTACCAGCAAATCAAAGATTGGTTGTTGTTGTTGTTGTTGTTGTCTTTGTTCTTCTTCTTCTTCTTCTTCTTCTTCTTCTTCTTCTTCTTCTTCTACTACTACTACTACTATTACTACTACTACATCTTCTGCTGCTGATTCTGCTTCTTCGTCTGCTGCTGCTTCTTCTTCTTTTTCTACTACTTCTTCTAATTCTTCTTCTTCATCTTCTAATTCCTTTTTTCTTTTTCTACTACTACTACTACTAATTATTATTATTCATATTCTTCTTCATCATCATCTTCTTTTTCTTCTCCTCTTCTTCTTCCTCTTCTTCTTCTTCTTCTACTACTACTACTACACCTGCTGCTTCTTCTAATACTTCTTCTTCTGCTGCTGCTTCTTCTTTTTTACTACTACTTCTACTTCTTATAATTCTTCTTCTTCATCTTCTAATTCCCTTTCTTCTTCTTCTTCTTCTTCTACTACTACTACTAATTATTATTATTATTATTCATATTCTTCTTCATCATCATCATCTTCTTCTTCTTCTTCTTCTTCTTCTTCTTCTTCTTCTTGTATGTGCCATATCACTTCAGGATGTTAGCGATCATAGTTCTTCAAAATTCCCTGTCCTCTGTAGCTATTAAAAGTGTTTTTTTTTTTGTATTTTTGTTATATCTCCTAAACCATACACCGTCTGGTAGGATTTCCATTGTGAATACTGGTCAATGTGAACATTCTCATTCACGCAAAGTGGGAACAAAAATATATTCAAAAGTAGCATTTATTTATTGTATGATTACACAGGAGCGACCACAAAACATTTCGAAGTGAGTTTTTCGCAATTTACGCTTATACTGTAAATTGCTTTCACGAATATGTCCCCAAATATAGTCTCATATCATGTTTTGTTTTACACTCCTTGGTAAAGGCCCTCAAATTCCAGTATATTCTAGTTGAAGCGCTCGCCTTGCTCATTTGAGTATGCTTCCCATGTTATTGAACTTATGAAAATGAGTATCAAGGATATGGACTCTGAGGGGCGCCCTGCAGCCCATTTTGCCGTATTCCTTCACGACGGTCTCAATATCCTCCATGTTTTTCGGCCTGATGATTCCCCAGGAACTCCTGAACCAGTGCAACAAAACTGTTTCACATTGCTTTCTCCATCCTTGTGAGCTTTTGGGGGCATTCCTTGCATTCTATGATCTTCTTTGAGTGACAGAGCTAATTCCAACTCGAAGCTAATTTCGCCTCGGAACTAATTTCACATCGGAATTAATTTCAAAATACGAACTAATTTCAACTCGCAACTAATTTCACCTCGGAATTAATTTCAACTCGGAATTAAATCCAACTCGATTTAAAAATCCTAACGTTGACCCTAACCCCTAACCCTAACCTAAATCCTTAGTTCCGATTTGAAATTAGTTCCGAGTTGTAAATTAGTTCCGATTTGAAATTAATTCCGAGTTGAAATTAATTCCGAGTTGAAAATAATTCTGTACTCCTCTTCTTTAGTTGTGGTTCGACGAAGACGCGGGCTTTAACTTTTGTCGCAGACAGATTAGGGAAGAAGTCTTGAAGATACACGAAGGCTAATATTTCGTATTTTTATAGCTCTTGCTAGTGATTCCTTAGAGAAAACTAGGATACTAATGCGTGATTATTGAAACCTATTTAATACATATTTTTCAATAATATTGGTTCCCAAAAATAAAAGTATATTTAAAGTAAAAAAAAAAATCGACATTTTTTGACTTAAAAATTCCACTATCCAAACAAACAAAACTTCCCCTTTCACCCGCTACTGTTCTTTTTTTTTAAAAAAAAGTTCGTACGTGAAATGAGCTGTCATTTGTTCGTCTTTATCCGCGACAGGCATGACGAATTATGCCTTGGACGTCTCACACATTTTAGCAGATGATACCACAGAGTACTCTTTTCACAGAAAGCAAAGTTTGGAGGGAATGATAATCATTTACATAGCTTTTTAGACAGAAGCAATTTGGAAACAACACTTACTGATCAAAGACAAAAAAAGTGAAAATTCTCTTACAGTGTAATGAATAATGATAGGACTCCTAATTCTCTCTGAATTGTTTTATTCAATAGGTTGAATTGGTCCGGTGAGGAGACTCATCCTTGTCTTACACCCTTTCTATTTTTGTATATTTACTGAATTGATTTTCTATCCGCATGCAGGTGGTTTTCTCTCAGTATAAGTTTGGCACAATATTAATAATTTAAAATCCTATCTCCATGCTTCTGATTTTTTTTCAGTTTTTATTTAAACTGTCTCCTTGTGGAGTACTCATTCCTTCTTGTTCGCTTAATATTCCAGTTTCGTTTTTATTTTTTTTTCTCTCTTTCTTCTTTTTTCTTTCCACTTTCATTTTCTAATTCTTCTTTTTCTTTTCTTTCTCTACTTCTTTTCTCTTCGCTTAACCTTCTTCTATTCTCCCTCTCTTTCTTTATTTTTCCCATGCTCCCTGTAGTGTCTTCTACTTGCTCTTTCAATTTACTTCCGTTTTTTCCTCTCTTTCTTTTTTTCTTTCATTTTTTTTCTTACTGTTTTTTTCCCTTAGTTTATAAACATCCTTAACTCCTCGATTTATTTCCCCCTTTCCTTATTTTTTTTTCATTCTTGTCTCTTTCCATTATCTTTTTTCTTTCTTTCTTTTCATTTTGGTTTTTGTTTCGTCGTTCTTTTAAGTTTTTGCTTCCTTTTTCTTTCGTCATCAATTTATTCATTTATTTTCTTTTTAGTTTCGTTTTCTATCTTCTTTCTTTCTTTATTTTCTGATTTGTTTTTCTTTTTCACCTTAAGTTATCACTTTCTTTCTTTCTTTCTTTCTTTCTTTCTTTCTACTCTTTTTTGTTTATTTCTAGTTTTCTTTAGTTTGTTGTATGATTCTTTTACTTTTAAATTGTTACGTTCTTTCAGTAATTTGATCTTTTTTATTTCTTCTTTCAGCCATCGATTTCTTTCTCTCTTTTTAGCTTATTGTTCTTTATTTCTTTTTTCTTTAGTTAACACTTTCTTTCTTTCTTTCTTTCTTTCTTTCTTTCTTGTTTCAATGTTTCTTATTTCGTTTGTAGTCTTTAATTTCTTTTTCCTTTCACTCAACACTTCCTTTCTTTCTTTCTTTCTTTCTTTCTTTCTTTCATTTTTGTTTCTATCTCTCTTCTTTAGTCTGTGGTCTGTTCTTTCTTTTTCCTTTCACTCAACACTTTCTTTCTTTCTTTCTTTCTTTCTTTCTTTCTTTCTTGTTTCAATGTTTCTTATTTCGTTTGTAGTCTTTAATTTCTTTTTCCTTTCACTCAACACTTTCTTTCTTTCTTTCTTTCTTTCTTTCTTTCTTTTTTTGTTTCTATGTCTCTTCTTTAGTTTGTTGCCTTTTCTTTATTTTTTCTTTCACTCATCACTTTCTTTCTTTCTTTCTTTTATCCATCCCGCTTCCCCTCTTTTTCCTATCGTCACCGTTTCCTCCGATCGATGTTCACCCTCGCACCATCGGTCAATTGATCTCAGTCAATTAAAGACGATTTACATTGGAGCCTTTTCGCTTCCAAGGAGTTTAATTGCTTGCTATTGTGCCATAATCAACAAACTTATTAATTAGCAGACTCGCGCTGTCTGCTTGACAATGAAAAGACGGCAACCGCGCAAAAGTTTACCCCTTCAAAAAACAAAAAAACAAAAAAAACAACACGAATGACAAAACTTTAATGGAAGATTCGTCCACCCGTGGGCGTCATTTTCATTAGTTAGTGTCTGAAGAATATTTTCGAAATATAATGGTTACAGTTGCTAAAAGAAAACTTGCATGTGCTGGCGTATACATGTGTGGCGATTGACAAAGCTAATATCTCTCTGTTTTGCGTATTTGTGAGAATAATTTAATGTGTCATCTAAAAACCGCGTAGTCCGTCAGTGTTCATAGTTCGATCATCACGAATAACCTCATCACTATGATCTTTTATCAGACTAAGTTCCTATTTCATATGCAATATCATAGGCAATTGTAATGACAATATTAGATGTTTCCTTTTCCAATTAATCCACAATATATTTTCTTTGCTACAGAAAGCAACAATCTGGAAAAATTGTGTCTGACATGAAAGTGTATACGAATCAAATATGTATTACTGAATTTCTACATGCCAGAAATATTGCATTCATTGACATTCACTGTCACTTGTACATTTATAGAGACCAAGCAGTGGATGTGAACTCAGTTAGGTGTTGAGTAATGTGTTTCAGCAGTAGAAACAGTGATGTAGGAGTTACTTTTGTTGATGCAGAATTTCAAGAGTACAGTATGCAGTTTCATGTTCATCAATGGTGAAAATTCATAGCCAATCAAGGTGAATATGTAGGAAAATAGTGCTTTTATAGCTGAAAACTTGTGCTATCCAATGATGTTATTGTGTTACCTACATATGTCGTAGTTTCCATGGAAATAAATGGAAGGTATCCCTTTCAGAGTGTCCCCTTTTTATTATTATATATGCTATTCTATAATACGATGTCATTTCTGGTATGCAGGCTCTTATTCCTCATCAGGAGAAATGTTTAGCCAATGGAGGTAACTACATGGGAAAAGAGTGCTTTTGTAGTTAAAAAAAAAGAATGCTGTCATTGTGCTACCTGTATATGTTGTAGTTTTCATGGAAATAAATGAGAGGCATTACTTTTGAAGGCAAAAATGTATAGCCAAATTGTGGGAAAATAGAGTTTTGTAGCTGAAGACTTGCTCTGTATTATTGTGCTCCCTATATCTGTTATAGTTTTCATGGAAATAAAAGTAGACATTACTTTCAGATCGTATATATCATTATTATATGGCACTATAAAATATGATGTCATTCCTGTCATGTAGGTTCTTGTTCATTGCTTGTGGAAAATGCATAACCGATGGTTGTGACTATATGGGGAAAATAATGTTTTGTAGTAAAAAATTTACTCTATCCAATGGTGTTAATGTGCTCCCTGTGTTCTTTTGTATAGAAGTCAATTTTTATGTCTGTATGAGTGACAGATAGTCCAGTGAATAAGACATAATCAACTGGAGCAAAACGATTTAAATTCTAATTTCTTGTCATTAATATTAGTTTGCATTAGTGCTCTGATAAAAGCATAAATCCATACATTTATTTGACAACATTACTGGTGATTGTGTGTATTTTGATTGAATAAAATCAAAATTAATATGTAAGTTATTAATTTGGCATTGTATTGCATTTTCCATTCTGCTACACTTATTATTTGCATAACATGCAATCTATTCATTAGACTGCATGTAGTTCATTTTTGGATGTTTCCATTATACACTCAGTTTTTGCCTCCAAATTATTTCACTGATTCTTAAGTGTTTAGTTGCTAATAACATGTCAAAAATAGAACTTTTTTTTTTATAAAGAAATCAAAATCCCTGCACAAATATTATGCAGTTTGATCCTTTAATTAAAAAAAAAAAAAATAAAATAAAAATCCTACAATTTTTTATTTTTTCATTACCTGCTTTAAAAAAAGCTTTGGTCGCAATTCTGTTTCACGTTTTTCTTTCTTTTCCAGTTTGTGGTTGCTTGACACAATTTTGCAAATAGTTGCTACACTTAGAAGGATTAGGAATAACTTCTTAATACCATAACATGTTTTATGAATATGTACTAGATTGAATGAGGAAAATATTTTAATTAACCTCAACTGCTCTAAATTGAACACACTCTTGCAGATAATTTAGAAATATTTAATAAAAATATTTAATAAAATAAAATAAAATAGAAATCCTCCAATTTTTATTTATTTTTTTTCCTTATCTGCTTTAAAAATTAATATGTAAGCTATTAATTTGTCATTGTATTGCAATTCCCTTTATGCTTCACTTATTTTTTGTATAATATTATTCATACAATTTGAGAATTATGTTAAAGTCTTATTCACATGTAAACTTTTTAAATAGCTTTCCGTTTTAAACAAACTGTATAAAATATCTGGAATTAGTCATATTTTATAACGATTTGACCCTTTTAGTACAATTGATTGTACTGTCAACTTCAGGTTTTATTTCTATCTCTGATAAATTTGTTATGAATGATAATGCTTATAGTTATAATATAAGGGTTAGACAAATGTAAAATGTAAGTTTAAATCTAACGCAAATGAAATTAAATTTTAATTATTACTAATAATGAGATGTTACACCTCTTAAAAACCTAAGTGGAAATGCTTTTTTAATTTTTAATGCATACTTCATAATCAAATGTCTTTGAATTGTCAATTAACATGTTTAATTTAAATTACCGTATGCTGGCAAAAATAGTTTCCTTTGTTGGAATGTTGTGTAAAAAGTTCTCTTCACTAAATTATTTAGTTTACTTAACCTCCTATATACATGTGTGTATTATTTTTAATGTAAAAAATTAACTAATTCATTATCTTTCAATGCCGGATTTGCATTCATTGCATAATTTTGAGTAAATATGATGATTTTTTTTAATTTATTTTATTTTTTTAGCGTGAGTGTATCAGTATCCATGTAAGTTAGGCTGGTGTCCAGATTGGTAACGCCTGTTGGGAATTGTATTGCCTGGAACATGGCATCCAGCCCAATGGCCAAATGCCGTCCGACAAGACTGCTGGCAGTGGAGATGACTCTTTCAATACTTTCTTCAGTGAAACTGGTTCTGGGAAGCATGTACCCAGAGCTGTGTTTGTAGACTTGGAGCCGACCGTTATAGGTGTGTATAAAAAAATAAAAAATAAAAATAAATCATTTACGTTCCACATTTTTTCTCCACACTTATTTTGAGAATACATACATACATACATACGAGTAAATGATTCTGGCAAGTTTATTTTTAACCAAAATAAATATACAATTTGAGAAATATGTTAATCTTATTCATATGTAAACATTTCAAATAGCTTTTCGATTCAAACAAACTGTATAAAATATCTGGAATTAGTCATATTTTATAATGATTTGACCCTTTTAGTACAATTGTTTGTACTGTCGACTTCAGATTTTATTTCTATCTCTGATAAATTTGTTATGAATGATAATGTTTATAGTTGTAGTGTAAGGATTAGACGAATGTATAGTAATAAGTTGTTAACTCTATACTGCATGATCTTAATTGTGTATCTTCTTAAACAGGAATCCAAGTGACTTGCTCATGTTCTACTTGTGAAGTGAAGCATTACATTCACTTCTGCTTTTTGCTATTTGTACTTCTTAATGTCACACAAACTTGATATGGTATTATGGGTACTCTTTCCTCCCATATCACCATGTCTGAAGAAACATTGAGGATGGGAAACAGTAAATCTTTCTAAACAGTTGCTCTCAAGAGGTCATTATAATTGGATCTATAAAACAAAAGTAACTCTTATCTGGATTTCTATAATTTTAAAGTTCATAATGGAAATTAAATAATAAATATTTGGGTTTTCTTCATGACTCCAGGAAAATAAATTTTATGCCAAATTCTAAGTTTTCATCTTTTTAATGATGCAGCTTATCTGTATCTTAATTTCCAAAAGAAATCCATTGAACACTTGATCCTTGAATGATTATTTGGCCCTTATTTCTCTGTTATTTCCATTAATAAAGCTACATATGGCCTCTCAAGTGAAAGATGAGCATGACACAAATGAAGTTGAAGAGAAAGAAGAAAGCAATCTAAAAATTTGCATCTCTAGTGACAATTTTTATTGTCCAACATTTATTTGACAACATTACTGGTGATTGTGTGTATTTTGATTGAATAAAATCAAAATTAATATGTAAGTTATTAATTTGGCATTGTATTGCATTTTCCATTCTGCTACACTTATTATTTGCATCATATGCAATCTATTCATTAGACTGCATGTAGTTCATTTTTGGATGTTTCCATTATACACTCAGTTTTTGCCTCCAAATTATTTCACTGATTCTTAAGTGTTTAGTTGCTAATAACATGTCAAAAAATAGAACTTTTTTTTTTTTATAAAGAAATCAAAATCCCTGCACAAATATTATGCAGTTTGATCCTTTAATTTTTTGCCTCCAAATTATTTCACTGATTCTCATCAACTGTTATGGTAATTCACCCACGCACGCATGGACTCTCCCAGCTATAAATAGGAGCAGGTATTGCCTTTTTGAGAGGGAAGTTTCCAGCAGTCAATTCTGACAGTCGGACCGAACATTCTTGCTGTAACACTCTTGTTTTTATATGTTTGTATTACTGTTTCTGTTAATATATTTGTTTAATTCGATTGCTCTCTTTGTGACTTTATTTCTGGCACTAACAAAGCCACAACAGAAAGAAAGAAAGTGTTATGGTAATTTACCCACGCGTGCATGGACTCCCCCAGCTATAAATAGGAGCAGGTACTGCCTTTTAGAGAAGGAAGTTTCCAGCAGTCAGATCTAACACTCGGACCGAACATTCTTGCTGTAACACTCTCGTTTGTATATGTTTGTATTACTGTTTCTGTTAATATATTTAACTCAATTCCTCTCTTTGTGTCTTTATTTCTGGCGCTAACAAGGCCACAACATCAACTTTCAGTATTCATTAACCAAGCAAGTAGTGTTACTATCGGGGCTGAGATCGAATCTGACGGTAGACACACTAGATTTCATCCCCCAGTTGTGTTTCTTTGAACAGAACCACACAAATAAATGCGGGATGCCTGTTCCTGGACATTCGGACCCTGCTTTAGCGTCCCCCCCCCCCATTGGACAGAAGATAAGAGGGTCGTTGGAAATTCAATGTCAGTGCGAGGTTAACTGCAGGGATTTGGCAATTTTTGGCCTAGTCGTTGTGAACACGATTGGCATCTCCCCTTTAAAACGACCTTGTGCCTTATACCACAACTGTCGTAAGAGGAGGGGGGTGTAAATTACCAGTTTAGTCTCTTTCCCCTTCATCTCTAACGGCAATAGTAAACGTTAAAATTCTTCTCAAGCTACAATTTTCTCAACTCACTTGCCATTGAGCTGAAATCAAAGCGTAATATCTGTTCTCCTCATCTCTAATGGTAATGGTAATATTAGCCGTTTCCTTATAAGGAAACATTTAGCATTCATTGGACGAGCACCTAGTACTGCTTTCACTTGAAATTTATAAAAATCTTTCACTTAAAAACAACTACCCGGGAAAACAGGTTTCTCAAATACAGTAGCTGTTATCGATCTTTCCAATATTGACAGGGGGTTTCCTTCCTAAACATTTGTTTAAAGTATTGTAGAATGTCAACACCTTGATGGAGTCATTATTTTATCTTCGAGTTACAAATGCTATCCATTTTAATTGTTGCTGCTTTGCATATTCCTCAAGAGATTTGCTTTATTTAGTAATTTGGTACATTTCTTGGTTTGTGATTCTGTAGCGCCAGTCTGGAATGTTCAGAGAGGGGTGACCATTGCCAAGAACCCCAGGCTTCACACGATCAAAGTCTTGTTTCACCAGTGAGCTTGTGAAGCAGTTGTATACAATTGAGAGATGTCTCAGAAATCTCCACTGTCTATTTCGTAAGGATAGCTTCCATTGTCTTTACAACCAATCATAAATAATTATTATTTGGATTGTTCATCACTACACGAATGTTAGCAACCTCACCTCATGGATAAAGTATCGATCGGTTTGTTACTCAGAAGTGACCCATTATTGAGGCTTTGTACAAGACAAGACTACGCTTTGTATATAGCTATACCAGCTGTAAATGAATGATTAGTAAACATTTTAATAATATGGTTAAGTACTTGACAGGTGCTCTCTTGTAGTCTTGTCTGGATATGTCGTTTAATGAGGAAAACGAGACATGATTTTTTCTTTCTTTCTTTCTTGTTTCTAAGTTTCTTCTTTAGTTCGTGGTCTTTTCTTTCTTTTTCTTTTTCTTTTCGTTCATCACTTTCTTTCTTTCTTTCTTTCTTTCTTTCTTTCTTTCTTTCTACTCTTTCTCGTTTCTATGTGCCTTCTTTAGTTTGTGGTCTGTACTTTCTTTTTCCTCTCGTCATCACTTTCTTTCTTTCTTTCTTTCTTTCTTTCTTTTTGTCTTTCTTTCTTTCTTTCTTTCTTTCTTTCTTTCTTGTCATTCTTATACCGGCTGTAAATGAATGATTTGTAAAAAAAATTTAATAATATGGTTCATTACTCAAAAGATGTTTTTTTTCCTAATAGTCTTGTGTGATAAAGTTGATATGCCGGTTAATGAGAAAAACAAGACATGATTCATCATCTCTGCTGGTACATTTTATACAAATTCTCTCTCTTTCCCCCTCTCTCTTTTTCTGGGACGGGGTGTGAACCTTACATTCTCGGCTACGATATTTGAGAGAATTCCTGGTCTGGGGACGGTTGTTTATGCATTACTACTCTTTCCCCAGGGTGCCGCTCTGAGGTCATGTGATTTTGCTTTCCGGCATAACTCTACAATTACCTCATCGATTTGCAGTGTCCGTTCATGCGATCAAGGTCCTCCACAAGTTCGTTTTTTTTTTGTTTTTTTTTTTTTTTGTAGCTAATATCAGTTTTTTGTCTTTTTGTTATCTCTCCAAATCCCTG
>CAHIKZ030001571.1:110000-130000 GCA_903632075.3 Acanthosepion pharaonis | reverse complement strand
AAGTCCATTAAATGTAACGTTTAAATTATAAGATAACTGTTATATTCCATTGTTTAGGAATATATACTTGAAAAATTTCTTTACTGGATAAAATTTAAGGGTTTATTGTACAAAAATAAAACCGTAATTACTAATAAAGGTAACAGTTATTGCAATTAGGCCTTCACCACTATTTAAATCTCATTTTTGGTGTCCCCTGTCAATTTCTTTCTTTGATCTGTTTGACCCTCATACGTCGAATCTAGACAGGAGAGTCCTTTTATATATATATATATATATATATATATATATATAATATATATATATATATTATGATCAGGTTGGTCGGTTTGAGTTAAAAGATTTTCGAAATTAGGTTGAATGGCTTTATGTAAAATTTTTAACTTCAACAGTTATATAAATCTTTTTTTAGTTTAAACATTTGATGTTAAATGCGCCAATTATAAAAATTTGGAAAAGAATAAACAAGTTTTAAATGTTCGGTATAAATCTTCACAGAAATTGTGGTCGATGTCCCTTTGTGGTTGGAGCAGTACATAAGCCTTTATATATTGATAGCAATGTAACACATATATCCTCTGCAATAAATCAGCATAGAAAAGCATTAGAATTAATCATAATTCAGTATTAATTTGTATCATGTCTGCAAAATATTTCTATATAACATGTGAAAATTTTATTCGATAATTAATCAATACCAACAATAGAATTTTTTTTGTCAAGTTTTAAAAATCGAACTGACATTTTCTTTAATTTACCATTTTTATTCATTCCGGGGTTTATAAATGATCATCTGTTGCGTAAAATCAATAACGCTCTATTTAATAACTAAAGTCGTTGTCAGTGACACACAGTGGGGACTAGTTACGCTTAAAAAAAATATTTTTTTTTTTTTTTTGCTTACAGTATCCAGATACATACCTTCACAGGAACAGTTCGTTACAACCAACTCCATATTATAACATTGGCGACTACATCAATTAACGTCACATTAATAAGAGAGATTAAAGGATATCTTGATAACACATTTGACGTTGAAGATAAGAAAATCTGATCTTTATATTATGTACCATACCATCTTCAATATTTTCTAAATATCTACGGAACAAGGTCTTGGGTTATTTCTTAACTATGATAACTATTTTTGTTCAGTACAAATGGTTAAATTGGTTGAGTTTTTCTTAATAATGAATATATGCCAATAAAATATAAACTGAAAATCTATAAAAATATTTTCCCTAATCCATAATCGAATCTTTGTTTCCTTTCTTCAATCAGTGAGTCTATTTTTTGTTTAATGTTGCATTTTTTTAACAGTTTATTTACGAAATTTCAAAAAGGAAGGCTTTTATTCTGGACGTTAAGGTTTGTACCTTCTCTTTGGGATATTTTGAAATCTATATCTGCTGTCACGTATTAGTTTGAATAAAAGGATATTTTCAACAGCGTAAAATCTATTAGAAGAACTATAAAAAGCTACAATTAATTCATTTTACAATTGGTTATGGTATGGACAAAAAAAATAAATGATGATAATTGGCTGTTCTTTCCTCAGGATCCGATTATTTTCTTAATACGTTTGTGAAATGTTTTCTATTTTAATTTCCAAGACATCCAGCATAATCAGCCCAACCATCGGAAACAATATGTCTTTCAGGCCGAATATGCCGCACGATCGACTCTTATAGACTCTCTCTGCTGGTCGATTCGGCGACCCAAGAAAAACTTGCCCAAGGTACTACCGAATATACGGCCACGGCGTCATTGGCCACGGTGATATTTACGATTAAAACATATTTAAAAATATTAAATAAAAGTTCGTTTTACGCGATTTAAAGGAAGCAGGACTTTGATAAATTATTTTACTCCGCTCGCTTAATAGTCTTACCCGAAACACAGAGAAATTAATTTCAAGCAATTAATGATTTCATTAAATACGAGGGTCATTCAATAAATAAGGTGAATTTTTCGGTATGACTTCTAATACAGATAGAAGTTTATTTTTTTTTGTTTTACTTCTTTTTCACATGGATTTCTTTTGCAGATTAAAAAAAACAAAACTTTGAAAATTTTGGCGATTAACAAAGATGGCCGACCAAGAAGCATGCTCCAGGATTGAACAGCGGTCAGTTATCAAGTTTTTGGTTGCTGAAGGGTGCAAACCAGTTGAAATTCATAGGAGAATGTCAACTGTGTATGGTGACACATATTTCATCCAAAAAATGTCTACAAGTGGGCTAAATTGTTTAAAGAAGGACGGAATAGTGTTGAGGATGAAGACAGGCCTGGGAGGCCTACAGAAGTGAGGTCTCCTGAGGTGATCGAATCAGCCAATGACCTCATTCAGTCTGACAGAAGAACTACTGTGAACTGCTGAGCCAGGTCAAGAAAGACATAAAGAACAAACGCAGGGGTCATCAGTCAGAAGGAGTCATCTTGCATCATGACAACGCAAGGCCTCACACAGCAGCCCAAACGGTGCAGACCATCAACGAGCTGGGCTGGGAACTGCTCCCTCATCCCCCTTACAGCCCAGACCTTGTCCCTTCAGACTTTCACCTGTTTGGTCCCTTGAAAGCGTTCACGAGAGGCACGAAGTTTAAAAGTGACGATGAAGTCAAAAGTGTTGTTGAGCGACTGGCTGAGACATCAGTCCAAATGATTTTTACGCTGAGGTAAGAATACCTTATAAGCTTGTGCATAACAGATGGGAAAAACCAAATGTATTAAACAGTGGATCATCGACACTGGAGACTACGTTGAAAAAATTTTGAAAAAAAATTCCCTAAAAGTTCAAGAACTTCCTATCTGTAAAAGGCATTTTAGAAAAGTCCCGAAAAAATTCTGATTTGGGTCGAAATTCCATTTCAGTCGGGTAACTGAGTTCTTTAAATTCCAAATTCCGTGGGATTTCAATTGTTTTGAGTTCATCAAATCTTAAACTGTGCGGAACTTCAAAACCTCACATCACGAGACTTCTCAATTTAACTCTGATTAACTGGCATTTTGAAGAAATATTATCGATTTCCTCAATTCACAAAGTTTTGCAGATATCTTAAACTGAATTTAAAGAAATAATTTTTAACTTCACAAATTATTTGTGATACTTCAAACTCGATATAAATCAAAACCTTTTTAAATCACTATTGTTTCAGTTATTTTAAACTTGAATTTTTAACTGTTTCCCCCTTTATCCCAGAAAATCTCAATGCTGGATCTTCAAGCACCAGATGAAAGGCAAATTTTGTGATTCCAAAACGGTATAATATGTCTCTATAGAGCGAGTGTGGTTACGTTAGTGGAGTTTGAGTCCCACTGATGGACAGACAGAATTTTCCGTTTATTTATTTAGATTTAACCAGTATCTGTTTCAATTACTTTTTAAATGCTGAACTTTATTCATCGTAAGAATCTGTAATATTCTCGGTACTGAAGTGGCAAGCTGTCGCTTAAGTCGCTTCCTCGCCGCCATAATATAGCTTCCGAGTGTAATTCCTATATATAAGTTCATGGTAAATATTTTAATAAGCTTTCCTCTTTCATACATCGCCTTTACGAATTTAAATGCAGTACTAGATTGGCAGTTAGGTCTCATTATTTTACAGTTGGAATGACTAGATGAAACTGTAAGTTCTATGCTGACAGAATTGCTCTTCCCGGCTTCTTACTTTGCAGTCAAAGTTGATCTTGAAAAATTTAAATGTCTTTTATTGTTTTCTCTCGGTAGAGAAAGCGTGACCCGAGTGAACGGGGTTTCAGTCACACAAACCAACACACAGAATTTTTCGTTTATTTATTTAGATTTATTTTATTTGAGGTCCTCATTAACAGTTTTTACAGGGACATCGTTAAATGGACACATATGCCTCGTGGGCTTCGTGAAGTGATAAACGTGTGAAAGCCGAATATGCTGGATTTAATTTGATAGGTTAAGTTGCAAACTGTCATTTTCAGGACAAGGCTCTTCAGCCACCATAAAACTGTCCTTTTCAGGATAACGCTCTTCAGCCACCATAAAGCTGTCCTTTTCAGGACAACGCTCTTCAGCCACCATAAAACTGTCCTTTTCAGGACAACGCTCTCCAGCGTCCACACAACTGTCCTTTTCAGGACAACGCTCTCCAGCGTCCACACAACTTTCACAGTTTCAAGACAACGCTCCCCAGCAACCACAAAATTGTTTATTTCAAAACAACGCTCTCCAACAACCACACGATTGTCCTTTTCAGGACAATTCTCTCCAGCAACTACACAACTGATTTTTTTTCATGAGAATATTCTCCAGAAACTACACAACTGCCCTTTTAAAGACAACAATTTCCATCAACCACAAAACTGTCCATTTCAGGTCAACGCTCTCCAGCGACCACACAGTTGTCCTTTTTTTTTTTTTTACAACGCTCTTCAGCGACTGACTGTTTTCGGGAAGTATTTTCTTTAACAAATATAATCTTGGCAATATTATTTTACTCAAGTCTCCGCCCTGTTTGTTGTTGTCTTCCATCATTTAATATTTTTGCGGGCCAATATAACACCTGTAAAAAAGAATTGACGTTCAACGAAGGTAGGAAGAATCATCAACCGACCATAAAAGCCGATAATGCCTGAGTCAATACAAAAGCACTTCCCCCTTTTAAAAACTTTCGCGATCCAAATGCAAAAACAATTCCTATTAATCGGTTTATGACAAAACGGGTGTTCCCATGCGGGATAGTAAACAACAGATCAGCTCGGTTTTTGCACATTCAGAAAGAGAATATAATAAAACATCCCTAAAAGTAGCACATGACTTCCTCTTGAGACCAACATTTTTTTTATTTCGATTGTTATACCTAAAGCGATTCAGCTTTTGCGCACTCAGGTTTCTCCGACAAATGAGGACGTAGGATTGAATTCTGCTGGAGGACGTATTTTTTTCCAACATAAATAAATCAAATATTCAAATCGGTAGACGAAAATAAATTTACTGTTTAAAAATAGACATTATTCAATGTAGAATAACAATACAATAAACAGCACTTACCGGCGTAAGGGTTCCAGCTAGCGTCCAGCTGGCAGACAAAAATAAAGCAGGTTGTAACTTAATACAAACCCTGCAAACACTTAAACTTAAATATGGGTATCCACTAAAAATAACGTTTAAAGTGTTAGAAATGTATCTGTTTAATGAATAAAAAATCTATTATTTCTCTCTTTATATATATATATATATATATATATATATATATAAGATTGCATCAGCATGAAACACCCTGTCTCCTCTAAGTGTTGACTTCAACGTTCACTTTTATACTTAAACACGCTCTAGCTCTAATATTGAGTACGTACTTTATCCCATAAATATAGCACACCTTAAGACTATATTCCTTCATATATATATATATATATATATATATATATATATATATATATATATATATATATATGGGGAGATTAAATTTGTTCCAACGAGAGAAAGATAAATATTTTAAAGAGAAAAGAGAAGCCGCCAATATTTTTGTTTATATTTTATTTAATTATTTAATTTATATATATATATATATATATATATATATATATATATATATTATACTTCATTTTCCATATTTTTGCTACACGTGTTTCAGGTTCTGTAATCGTCATCAGGTGAAGGATGGTTACTTAGACATATTATTTAAAGGAATTAATCTTTTCCTCATGTTTTCTTATGTTTAACCATTGTATTTTGTATGTAGTAGAAATCCGAATTCTTCTTGGATTAGTGGAGAAAATGTTCCTCTGCTTAAAGGGTAATAAAAGAATTACGATTGGTCAGAGAAAGGTCGAAGGAAGGAAGGAGGTTTTTGTTCATATTTTTAATGATCTCTGTATCTTTTTGGAGTATTCTGTGCGTTTTTGTTAGTATACATATTTAGAAAAATATGATAAATTTGAACATTTCTAGTGTCGTTTTTTATCCAGTCCAATGAAATCCTAACGAATAAAGATAACAAAACCCACACACATTTAGTCGCAAATGAAAATTACACAGACATCTCATTTTAGCAGATATATTTACCAAAATTACAGAAAAACATCTTGAAACACTAATAAATCAATTTATTCAATAAAATCGTCATTCTTCCACTGCAACCTCCAGAAGACTTTAGAATTTCCTGCAAATCTTCTGGATGGTCACCTTGTTTAAGTTGGTGAATGCTGCCATAACCCTTGCCTTCAGTTCATCTTTGATGTTACAGGAAGTTTTGCTGGCCTTCAGCTCACTGAGTCCCACACATTATAATCAAACAGGTTGCAGATCTGAGGTGTTAGGCCACCAGATATAAGGGTTCTCCTACTTGTATGGCATTGTGCAGAGTTCTTTTGCCAGATATAAGGTTTTCCAGCAGCTCCACTCTTGACCCAGGGCAGCAGTACCTCCTCAAGTCACTTGATATATGTCTCCGTGTTGAGCCAGAGGCTTTCACCAATAAGTTCTTTTCTCATCATAACTATCAGAGTAAGTTTTCCGAGCTACCGTACCTTTGTAATCGCCATTAGACTTACCCAACTCATTCCGAAACCTCTGCACTGTCAAGACACAGAAAAACTCTGGAATGTTCGAATTGTAGTTTCCAGTGCAAATGTCAAGTGTAACATCATGCCGTTTCCAAATTTTTGCCAGAGCGAATTGCGTCATGGTGGTCTTTTTCTCATAAGCAGTTCCCAACTGACCCTGCTATACTGTGCAGTCGACAAAATCAAAATAAACAACAATTTACTCATAACACCCTATATATTTATATGATAACATGTAGTTATATATATATATATATATATATATATATATATATATATATATATATATATATAGATAGATAGATAGATAGATAGATGCAAACTTTAATTATCAATTTCGTTTATAATTTTTATTTCGTGAACACCGAGATGTTCATCTCATCAGCAGAATGAAAATCCTACTCCGCGAAGGGAGAAAGTCCACCGCTGCAAAAGCTACCACTACACCGCCTTTTCTTTCTCACCCTCGTCTTCCACTCCTTCTATAAATGTCTCCACTGACCATCAGACTTCGGCCAAGAAACAAATACTTATGTCTTACCAATATTAACACCGAATTTTATTGAGGTTAAAATCCATTTAATTAAATAAATTTGAATCGACCTGATTTACCCAGCATAAAAACAACAAACGGTATTGGCCAAAGTAAAATACAAACCAATATTAAAATCTAAAAAGTGGAGTCAAAACTTGGTTGAAGAAACCGACAACTACTAACCACTAATCTCTCTGCCCTATCTTTACCCAACCCCTCTCATTCAATTTTCATCTCCGTCACCAATCTAAATTTTCCGTCCCCTGTACATTCTCCATTTGTGGAGCAGGTTATCGTTCTGATGAGATGAACATCTCGATGTTCCCGAAGTAAAAATTATAAACGAAATGAATAATTAGTCTTCGTTTTCTTATTATCATTATAATGCTCTGCAGTGTACATTGAGCTCTCCCTGGATTTATATCCTCTTCGGAATTAACCCTTCCAATCACAAACTGGTAAAACGCATATATATATATATATATATATATATATATATATATAAGTGAACATAGAAGTCAACACTTAGAGGTGGCAGTCCGTTTCATGCTAGATGCAATCGTCAGGCCACACAGGTGCTGTTATATTTTTGTCGGCTATTTATATATATATATATATATATATATATATATATATATAAATAGCGCCTAGCATAAAACAGACAGTTTCCTCTAAGTGCTGACTCCAATGTTCACTTTTATATTTACACACGCTCTATCTCTGATATTGAGCACTTTATCCCATAAATATAACACATCTTAAGACTATATTTCTTCATATATATATATATATATATGTGTGTGTGTGTGTGTGTGTGTGTGTGTGTGTGTGTGTGTGTGCGCGCGCGCGTGTGTGTGTGAGAGTGTAGAATGGTGTGATTAGTTAAGTTTATGTTTGTAACAACTTTCGGGTAATGGAAGGAAAGAGAAAAAGATGAAAATAAGGAGAGTAAGTTTTACTCTGATCGAACTTGCATGAAACCCGTTTGTAAAACGTTACATCGCATGAAATCGAAATGTCACGCTCGGCGAAGCTTGCTGCTCATCTTAAATCCAAAGATTTCCAGTGATGGAAACTTTGACACCAAAATGGAAAATTTCATCCTGCAAGATTCCCAATGGAACTGGAAAATTGCCGACGGCCTAAACCGCGACGAAATAGTTTGCCCCGTAATGAAGACAACCTAAAGGGGGAAAAAACACAAAACAATTTGTTGCGGATTCTTATGCGTTCTGGAGATTACTCAACGGATTTTTCTGGAGAATCGAAAAGGTTAAGCACTTCGTTTAGATATATCTTACGTTAAGCCTTAGCTAAATCGTGACGATGCTTATCGGCGCGGATATTGGAATTGCTGAGCAGACTTCAAATATTCATGGGACAGGTATAAACCCATCTCTTCCTTCCTCAACAGATATAGGTTAAATATCAGAATAGACTTATCTCTCTAGCCTTGAATAATAATCTGTCTCAAAGAAGGTAAACTCCGAATTTAAACGCAATTAGGTACTTCTCCACTTCAGTACCTGTCTATATTTCTGACATGAGGTATTATGTACACTATTTACATTATTCTGACTATTGTCCTCATCTTTGTCACCATATTTATTACAATGTTTCGGCCGTTGTACGCTCCGGCCTTCTTCAGTATCTTTCTATATTTCTGAGATGAGGTATTATGTACACTATTTACATTATTCGGACTTTTGTCCTCATCTTTGTCACCATATTTATTACAACATTTCGGCCGTTGTACGCTAAGGCCTTCTTCAGTATCTGTCTATATTTCTGAGATCAGGTATTATGTACACTATTTACATCATTCGGACTATTGTCCTCATCTTTGTTGCCATATTTATTACGAGATTTCGGCCGTTGTACGCTCCTGCCTTCTTCAGTATCTGTCTAGATGTGGCATTATGTACACTATTTACATTTTTTCGACTATTGTTCTCATCTTTGTCGCCATATTTGTCATAACGTTTCGGCCATTGTACGCTCCGGCCTTCTTCAAGTGGTTGGAATGTCGAACTGAAAACCTTTATTTCGCTCACTGGGATAAACTGTTCTAGTTCGCCCTGCCATGTTTAATGGATGTCAGTTATCAGTTATCTCCTGTTAATTCCCCTCTCCAAGTTCTCCACCGCCTTAACCAGGTATTGAACTCACGCTCTTTGGTCCTGTCACTGGATCTAACCAACGCCTTTATCCACTGTGCCATGTATCCTGATAAAGGCGTTGGTTAGATTCAGTGACAGGACACAAAGAGTGTGAGTTCAATGCCCGGTTAAGGCGGTGGAGAACTTGGAGAGGGGAATTAACAGGAGATAACTGACATCCATTAGACATGGCACGTGGAAATAGAAAAGTCTACTCCAGTGAGCGAAATAAAAGGATCAGTTTGACATTCCAACCACCTGAAAAAGGCCGGGGAGTACAATGGCCGAAACATTGTAACAAATAGGCGACAAAGATGAGGACAATAGTCCGAATAATGTAAATAGTGTACCTCTCCACTTGTTTTGCAAGAATTCTTGGAATTTCTCAAATAATAATCTAAAGGAATTTGTGAAGAGCCATAATCACCAAGAACGTGAATGGTCATCTCATTATATTAAAATATTTGTATTTGAAATATGCTTTCTACAATATGTTTGTTTCGAGCGCTATCAATGATTCAGTGGTTAGCGAGTATGTTTCGCTAAATTAATTATGCCTCTGTAGTGAGTTCGTTCCTCACTAGATGCCGCGTAGTTGCGGCCTTGTACTCGACTAAGTTACACTGAGTAAAATCTCTTTAATATATTCGTTTTACATAATATATGTTTTTACTTTTGTAGCTTGTTTATATTACATATGTTTTATATATCATCAGCAACTATTGTGTGTGCACGATTGGACAAAATCGTTTTCTCGCTATTTCCATGACGACACGGAGTATCATTTATACGACTATATCTTACATAACACCCACTCTAATATTTCTATTTCTTGACTTTTCCTAACACCTTTGCTATTTACAAGTCATCAACCTTTTACTCCACCTGGTTTCCTTTCCTTTTTTGTTATGTGTTAAGTCAATCGCTATTTTTGTGCTTTAATCAAGTCTATGGGGTTAGTCTATTCTCTGTCTCATGTAATTGTCTATAGATAGCATTATACTTTCGACTAAATGCCTTGTCGGCCTATTTTTGATGGGTAAGAACCCCTCCCCAAAACGGGCTACATTTTGGGTAGATATTTCCAAATTTGGTT
Source organism: Acanthosepion pharaonis (assembly GCA_903632075.3). Taxonomy (NCBI): domain Eukaryota; kingdom Metazoa; phylum Mollusca; class Cephalopoda; order Sepiida; family Sepiidae; genus Acanthosepion; species Acanthosepion pharaonis. The sequence goes on along the minus strand of CAHIKZ030001571.1, from coordinate 119,673 downwards.
ATAAACATTTCTTTTACTTTTTTTTTTAAATCTAATATAAACCAGGTTTTTACCATTTTGACAACATTACAAACAGAAAATAAGTATATTTTTTTTTCATTCGTGTATAAAACAAACCTATTTGTACCTTTTCGTTTATAGTATAAATGTCCACATTTTTTATTCTAGTATATCTCGGACATATCTACATATTTGACACAAATATAAAGGCTGAATTATGTCTACGGATTTGACTCTAGTTTGAATGTCTATCTATCTTGATGACTCTCAAATAAACCCAACCTAATTGTTTCGTTTTTATTATAGTGTGAACTGAATTATGTCTAATTTTTTTGATTCAAATATAAACACCACCACTGCCTGCTTTTTCATTCAATCATAAACAAACCCTTTGTCTATCTTGTATATTTCAGTATAAACCAAACCAACGTCTAAACATTTTGTTGTGTTATAAACCAGACAAATGTCAACCTTATTAGTATGCCTACCGTCTTTTTATTCAAGTATAAAACAGACTTCTGTTTACCTTTTGATTCTAACAATGTATGCCTATCTTTTTTATTCAAGTTTAAAAAAGATTTCTGTTTACCTTTTTCGTCCTACCATAAACCAGATGTATGTCTACCCTTTTTTATATTCTAGTTTAAACCAGACATCTGTTTGTCTCTTTGGTTCTAACATAAACCAGATGTATGACTACTTTTTTTTAATTCTAGTATAAATTCTGTTTACATTTTTGGTTCTAACATAAACCAAATAAATGCCTACATTTTTTTTAATCTATTATAAACCAGATATGTGTTTGCCTTTTTGGTTCTGATAGAAAACAGATGCAGGGCCACCCTTTTCATTCTAGAATAAACCATACCTCTTTTTAACATTTTGGTTTTAACATAAATCAGATGTATGTCTACTTCTTTTATTCTAGTATAAACCAGATTTTTTTTATCTTTTTCGTTCTAACATAAACCAGATGCAGGCCTAACTTTTTTATTCTTATGTAAACCAGACATCTGTTTAGCTCTTTGGTTCTAACATAAACCAGATCCATGCCTACCTTTATCATTCTAGGATAAACCAGACCTCTGTTTACCTTTTGGATCAAAGATAAACCTGATGTATGTCAACCTTTTTTTTATTCTAGTATAATCCAGTCTTCTGTTTACCTTTTTGGTTCTAACATAAACCAGATGTATGCGTATCTTTTTTATTCCAATATAAACCAGATTTCTGTTTATGCCTTTTGGTTTTAACATAAACCATATATTTGCCTACCTTTTTCTTTCAGGCCATGTTTATATATTTGACATTGGTATAAACCGGAACTACATTTTTGAATCCAATATAAGCCCAATCTATGTCTACCATTTTTACTCTAGTGTGAGATGAATCTATATATATATAGATTTGATTCTTGTGTAAAACCGAGACATGTCTACCTTTTAAATCAAGTCTCTGACTGCAAGTTTGTATCTGATATAAAGACGGAACTTAGTCTTCCATTTTGACTCAGATTTGAACCGAAATTTTATCTGCCTTGTTGGATCTAGTGTAAACCCGACATAAGTTGATCTTTTTTATTTTACTCTGAACCTGATCTATATCTATTTTTTTCAATCGAGTCTTAATCTGATCTCCGTCTAACTTTCTGACTCTATCGTAAAGCGGACAAATGTCTAACTGTCCACGTGATGCGTTTTTCCTATTTGGTTGATATTCAGCATTAAATAGTTCAATAGCGTTGTTAAATTAACAAACCTTTGTTAAGCTAAATTTATATTACTCTTTTTGTGGTTGTTATTATGTTTTCAAGTGGCGTTTTGAATTCCTATGTTTCGAACATATTGCTGATGACATTTTATTAATAACATCAGAAGAATTTAAAGAAATACTAAAATATCAGAAAAAGGGATATGGTAATTAAGATGAACAGAAATAAGACAAAACTATTGTCTACTTATAATACACCGAAAAAAGTAAAGAACTAAGGATGAAGAACTGGAAGAAACCCGGGAATACATCTGTTTACAAAACGCCATAATGTTAATGAAAAATGATAAAGAACATGAACATACTAAATCATATATATACATATATATATATATATATATATATATATATAGGTGAGAGAGAGAAAGAGAGAAAGAGCGAACAGACCAAAAACCGAGATAGATAAATATGTAGAGATCGATATAGATAGAGAAAAATAAACAGACGTTCATTTCTCTCTATCTATATCTATAGTTAGATTTGAAGATAGATAGATAGATAGATAGACAGGAACAGAAGGAGCTAGCTAGTTAGCTAGCTACCTAGACAGATATAAACAGTGTGGTCCTAGACTTAGAAACTAAATAAAAATCATAAAAATCATGAAAATTATTTTCTGTCTGTTATTTTATACACACACACACACACACACACACACACACACACACACACACACACACACACAGACATAAACATATATATAATATTATATAATATATACACATACATACGCACATACACACACAACACACACACACTTATATATATATATATATATATATATATATATATATATATATATATATATATATATATGGTAAATATTATTGCTTTTGAAATGAGAACGTAAATAAGGGTCAATAAGTTAATCATATTGAAGTTAGAGAAACAATGATTGATTGAAGAACAGCAGAATTAAATAGAAAACCAAAAGACAAGGACGAATTAGGCGGGTAAAAAATTATGAAGAATGAGAAATAATTATAGTTTCGGCATGATTGCCTCTCCGTGGAACAATATTTAGCAAGCTTGCCACGCAAGTCATTCATAATGTTAGACAGCTCTACAATATTGCTCATGTACCATACTAACCTAATCTTTGTAAATGCCGGCACTTTTTAAAAGATTGGTATGGTATAAAAATTATCAAGAGATTAAGAAAAACTTCGATAGCTAAGTATAAATATACATAAATCTAACTAATAAATGCGAATATCGGTGTGTTACTGTGTTACATTTTTTCAGTTTTACTCCTTGATGCCTTAGTTTGAAATATTATACCATTTTGGAATCAGACTGACTTCGTGAACAACATTCCGGGTCGGATCCGAACCCGCAATCTTAAAATTTTGAATTCTCAAGTTTTCACTACTGCGATGGTTTTTGTTAATTTTTGTACGTGTTTTTTTTTTGTTGTTTTTTTTGGGGGGGTGCGACGCATGCATTTTTTTTTTTATACAATAACAATTTTTATAACTTGGAAATAAATTTGGAAATAATTGAAAATGTTATGGGAACTTACCCATAATAATAATGGACTATTCCTGACATTATAAATACTGCGCCTCTCAAGGGGTATGAGGATATTGTAAGACGAGGAGAGATAATTGAGAGCATATTGTAAGGACATTGGAATAGTGATACTTGTCGAGAAAACATAGTTCACTCTAACCAAATCTGATAGTCATTACTAATACTTCTACTTCTTTGTATTATATTTCTGTTTGTAATATATCTTTGTATTCCATACCTGTGTTCGTGTTATTCTTTCATTGGTTCTAACCTTGGACCATCACCGTGGTTCAAGGAACTTGGACCATAACAGAAATTAATTGCGAAATCTAGTGAAAGTCATCCATGTTTAAAAAAATAATTGTTTGTACAGAAATTAAGGACCTTCGTACATCAATATTTTTTAAGTAGTGGCAGATGAATTATCGTTGAACTTTTAAAAGGTTAGCTTAAATATTAATGTAATATTTTCTCTGATGGTCCAGGAAAGGTTGTGATGTATTTTGACTTACTTTCGTTGCAATAAAGACCTACATGGTACGCTGCTTGCTCGAGTAATCGCAGCAAGGATTCTGCGTCTTTGATACATTGAAAAATTAATGCAAGATCATCAGCAAAGTCAATGTCAGTCAGGTATTGTGGAGGGCATCCACTGCTCTGGTGAACTTTCATATGTAGTCCTTTTTCCTCCATGGTATCGAGAGAAATACGCAGAACCCAGACCAGAACATTTATAAAAAAAAAAAAAAGGAGCGAGTGTGTCGTCTTGCAGAAAGCCTGCTTTAACTTCAAAAGAATCAGTCTCACCATCAGGCGATATGTCGGAGTTAACTCCTCCTTCACTTCACTCCGTTCGCCTCTAACTCTCTTTTTCCCTTCAGGCCTGTGCACTGACACCTTGAGGTAAACTCTCTTATTCCGAGAGGATTTTCATCTATCAACCTCGAAATGTAGTCGCTAACAAGGGATAGCGTGGAAACACGCTAAGCACATATTCACACACGCACGCACACACAGAATATTCACACACGCACGCACATACAGAATATTCACACACACTTCGTTCTTTGTACTGTTTCCATGTATTGTAACTTGTTATTAATATATATTTGTATATACATATATTATCGGTCTTGTTTTGTTTGCTTTCTTTACCTTCTTCTTTGGACTTAATCAAAGTCCAACCTTTTTATGTAGTTGGGCTCGGCGGGCAGGAGTATCGGAACCTTGCGTTTCTTCTACGTCTGACTTCTATCAACAACATAACAGCCACGCCAAGAACCCTCAACAAACCGTAACCGCCACGGCCCACTACAGATACAATGGGAGCAGTGATGTTTCTGCACAGGACTCTAATTGCCTCAACAATTCTTGAAGGTATAACATAGAGTTGGAGCATTTGGTACATGAGATCTCTGCTGATGGAATCAAATGCCTGTGACCTTTTTCTTGAATTCTGTCATCTCTTCCTGTACGCGGCGAATGGAGAGAATTTGAACAGTTACCGACCTGCCTCTTCTAAATTCATTCACTAATGCAATAATAGAGAAAAAGTTTTACTGATAAAAAATAGCCACAATATATTTCCATGAATAGAAAGATATTACATTAGCTAAACTCATAATTACAGGATTGAAGGTAATATATATATATATATATATATATATATATATATATATATATATATATATATATATATTATTGATTTAAAATATGATTTTTTTCGCTACACAGCTCTAACCATGTTTCAAAAATGGAAGCTAAAAAGCTACGAATTTAATTTTGTAATTAAATTAAAGACATTAGTGCCATTTCATCCTCAAGCGAATTTTGGAGTAACTTTTAAAATTACTGGGTTATAAAGACACAGCTAAAATCATAATTCATGTTTCCAAGATTAAAGATAAATCGACTTCCACAAGACAAGGGGTGTCTGCGTGTTCATTATGTCTGTATTTTGATGTATCAGTTATTAGTTACGTTTTGGTAGGGGTGTAGGTATGTATTTCTCAATGAAATCTAACACCCGTTAAATGCATGTCGCCTGGATTTTTTAAAATTTTATTGTTAATGGCAAAAATTCTTACGGCATTTTTTCTATTTGTATATTTAAAGATTTTTGGTGGGTGTTTAGGTTAGAATACGTTTTATTTAACTACGATTTGAAAAATATTTTCACTTTTAATTTTTAATATACTATATGTCTTTTAAGAACAATTAAATGTATTAGAATCCCTTACTCTGTAAATTTACATTGAACACTATTTTGTAAAAATAAAAATATCGATAAGAACACCGGATTATATATTATTTATTTACTCATTACAAAGATGCAACTTTGTTTCAGTGCATTTACTTGCATTTCGACAGTTGAGAAACAACAGTCGAGAGGCAACTAAATACTCGGAAACGAAGTTGCATCTTTGTAGTGAGTAAATTGTTTTTGTCTATAAGATAAAATTATAATAAATAATTGTTGCTCTACTCTCGGTATTGAGCCCTCTTATAAATTAATGCTGTGAACGTTGGAATTTATATATTATTTTAATTGTCATTACATTCGTATATATATATATATATATATATATATATATATATATAATTATTTATTTAAAATTCCAATCTAAATATGTTATAAAATATAAATATTTCAACACATCCGGTGTCTTATCAAGTCGGAGGTGTTGAAACAAAATGGCTATTTTTGTAATGATTTTATAACATATTAATGTAATAATTTTTTAAATAAATAATTATATCTGCTCTACTTTGTATTGAGCACTCTTTTAAGAATAGTAATTGTTGGTTATTGGAATTCATTCCGTATACAACAATTATATACTTGATATATATATATATATATATATATATATATATATATATATATATATATAATTGTTGTATATATATTACTCTTTTATATTTATGCTCTCGTTCGCTTGTTTTTAAGAATTGGGTGCTATGGCAGCCGGTATGGTGTCTATATATCACGTATATAATGCGCTAAAATTCTTTTCTCTGCCTGCGCGAATATCTTTGGAGTAAGATTATCTGACTAAGGTCAAATTGGTCTAGTTTCGATCCCGGCTTGAAGCAATTGGATGTCTGTCCACACAGATTGGCTGTGATTCATCGAAACAGGCTGTCTGTGAGTTACTATATATATATATATATATATATATATATATATATATACTGAGTATAATTAAAGGATTAAAATAATTCAGAACTCTATCTTCTATTTGCTCATTTTCGCTCATTGGTATCCTCAGTATCCTTCTGTAGCACCACATTTCTGTTGCTTCAAGTCTCTCCTTCATAAGTGGGTAGATTGTCTAGTATTATCAACCATATAGGGCAGATATTAAATAACAGTTTAGTACATGTTTTGTTAGTTGTTCTTTTTGGCCGAATTTTATACCAGTTGGCAAATGCCTCTCGTTTGCATAGTTCTCAGCTTTTAACGATCCTGTCCAGTCATGTCTACGAAGTTTATTAAGCAGCTGCAAGTAATTACGTCTCGTGCCACAAGATCCTTTTTTTTCTCAATTGACGTGATGAGATATTTTCTTTCTTTGTTTATTTACCATCTGTAAGACAGCACGCTTGGATTTCTGAACGAATTGTATACTAATTGGCAAATACTTGTAGCTTGCATAGTTCTCAGCTCTTTAACGTTCCTGTCCAGTCATATCTATATTTATAATCTTCCCGAAGTTTATTAAGCAGCTGCAAGTAATTACGTCTCGTGCTATAGGATCTTTTTCTTTCTAAATTGACGTGATCGGACATTTTCTTTTATTTGTTTTTTACCCTTTATAAGACAGCACGGTTGGGAATAATTTAACAATTGATTCTGAAATTGGAACTGAATGAAAGCCAAAAAGAAGAAAAAAGAAACATCGGCCAGTCATTTTCGTCTGCTCGTCACATCATACAATGGCGTTCGCTTGTAGCTGTATTTTCTTTTTTGGATTCGCGTTACAGAGCGATACACGAAAACTTCTACGAAGATAGAAATACGAACGTAACATAAAGGGGTTCCTTCCCGCCATCCACCGATACACACAAATAGAATGGCCGCGCTGAACAATCTGTAGCTAGCTAGACTGGAAGACTGAAAGCGGGAGGCGTAAATCTTGTGACGGGTGTCAGACGAATGCTGAGCAAAAGTCATACACAATATAGGGTAAAGATCGGTAAAGATCGGTTTTAGATTTTTATTACACTAATTTTGATTTCGTTACTCACTGAGAACCTAATTAAATGTGACTGCGCATATATATATTCAAATATATATTGTTAAATATAACAGACAACGAATATCTATTATGTTTGATCATGAGCCGTTCTAAGCTTCGTATAATTGCTTTAATTTTGAAAGAAAATAAAGACAAAAACTGCCCATCATTTGGATATCTTTTGTTATGCTGTTCCTCGATCTAAGCTTTCGGCTCACATGTTTCAATAATGATCTTCGGCCTCAATACACTATATATATATATATATATATATATATATATATATATATATATAAGAAATATAGATTTAAGATGTTGCTACATTTATGGGATAACGTGCTAAATATCAGAGAGAGAGCGTATGTAAAAAATAAAAGTGATTTTGAAGTCAACACTCAGAGGCGACAGGTTGTTTCTTGCTAGGCACAATCGTCAGGACTCCTAATGATTGCGCATAGCATTAAACAGCCTGTCACCGCCTAGTGTTGACTTCAATGTTCACTTTATATATATATATATATATATATATATATATATATATATATATATATATATATATGTTGCCTTGATCTATCCACTATACTTCTCCTCATCCTTTCCTCTATCACTCCTATCTGATCTTGCTCCAAATCTTCTGTAACCCCTTGCGTCCTAGTGGCTTCCTGCCATGCATGGGGTGAAACGCTTTAAAAAAAAAGAAAGTTTTTGAGGGATAGTCTTATATTTATATAAGGTGACAGAGGTGGTGGGAGTGGAAGGAGGACGACTATAGCAAGATCTCTATTGGCAATGGCAAGTAAAGATAGTGTTGTTTTTAAACCATCTTTAATAATTTACGTAGGTTCAAGTCAATTCAGTCAAGAGGCCAGACAATTTGACCTCTTAAATAATTTTTAGACAGAAAGAGAAAAAAAGAAGACAAATTGTAAAGCAGGACAGGGGGTGGGAAGAAGAAGAAGAAAAAGAGTTAAACAGGGGAGGGGAAAGGAAGAAGGAAGAGTGAGTTATCACAAGTAGACATGTCGCGATGACACTTGAAACACGTTATATAAATATAATTTATGGTTAATACATAAAGTAATAAAGATAAGCAGTAAAGTAGGAATAAAATAAAATATATTCATATTATTAATACTGATTAATATAATTGAAATTAATATAGGAAATATATTAAAGATTATTTAAAAATTAAATTTTAAAAAGAAGAGTATAAAATTATTAATATTATTAATAACAACTATAATAAGGTTAAAAATAAATTTAAATTTGAACTTCAAATTATAAAATATATATATATATGCATGTACACATACATACATAAAATCACGTATTTTTATATATCTCAATCTCTAATAAAGCTTTAATGAATAAATGTTTCCTATTTCTTCCTGATGCTATCATATATATATATATATATATATATATATTATTTATGAATAAAATGACAATAGGAAAACTGGTAATTGCTGACGCGTTTCGTCCAATGTGGACTTTATCAAAGCAAAATACGTATATATAATCTACAGTTTAAAAAGTTTGTAGCCACCAATGGTAATTTTTAAATTAGGCCCAGTATAGGTGTGTGTGTGTGTGTGTATATATATATATATATATATATATATATATATATATATATATATATATATATATATATATATATATATATATAAAATAAAGTCTAAAAGTAAGTAATTTCTTTTCAAGATTTCCTGGTGGAATTAATATATACTATTGTTGCAGTTACCTGGTGCTGATTATTACAATACCTGGATACGTTAGTTAAAATTCTTTTTCTTTTCTGTAGGATTCGAATCGAAAAATCAATTAACACAAGATATCTCCTCTCAAGTAAAAGAACACTTGAAGATGGCTAGGAAGTAACAGAAACAGAGACTCACTGTCTCTGTCTTTATCTATAAAATCTCTATTTATATACTCCTATACTGAGTACACATAGCCTAGAAGTATATAAAAATACGAGAATACAATCGAAAAAGTCTTCGGTATTTTAAACTATTGCAAATTTCTAATGATTGCCATCTTATAAATGAATTATTATTTTTTTAATGTGCTGACTACGACTGAAAATTTTTAGTTGTGACGTAGTACAGATTGGAGTTATTCTTAAAGTTTTACATATGCTCCAATAT